>JANVCJ010071948.1:0-12414 GCA_026413505.1 Epizoanthus ramosus
AGTGCAGTGGAGTATAGAGCAGTGGAGTGGAGTGCAGTGGAGTAGAGTGCAGGATACGACTCTGCTCTCCGAATGAAGAGCTAGCTATACGTACATACAGTAGTTAAGATAAAGAAAAACATACCTCCACCAGCTGACAAACCAATAACTTCTATCCTTGACAAGCCAAACCCTGCGGCTGTAGGTGCCGATGTGTTCGGTTTGGGTGGCTGTGTCGGTGCTGACGTGAGGGGGGCAGTACTCGTGATATTGGCAGTAATGTAAGCGGATGTTGGGCTGATAACAGGGTTCGAAGTCCAAGATGGCGTGACCTGTTGAGTTACTGATGCAGAGAGAGTCACTGTGGGTAAATGTTGTGTGACTACAGCGGTCATTGACCGTGGACTCACTGATAAAGCTGTTGCAGTAGTTTGAGTCACATATGTGGAGGGATATGCAGGTATTGCATTGGTCAGTGAACCGGCTATCCCGTTAGTTCTCAAGGAAGACTTCCCAAGCAATACGGTGTTACTGCCCTGTCCCACAACCCTGGCACCCAATACAGCAAATACACCAGCTTCAGGCTCAAGCGCTTGGCGATCACGTGCCATACGATTAACCTCTGACCAAATATCGACTCCAGAGGGAGTAGGGAGCATTTGTGTCGATGAAGCAGGAGCTACAAAACTGCTATGAACCCCGATTTGTCTAATACCCTTTCTGCTGACTGTCAAGATCTCTAAGGGCCTGAAAAGGTTTTCAGTCTGTCGGGATGGCGACACTTGTGTGATTAGTTCTTTAGAATATACTTTATTAGGGTCCTTAGATCTCTTTGCTGCTGCGCGAGTTCCGATTGGCGAGGTCTCTTGATTTTGAGAGGAGTTGTGGGAAAATGTAGATGATGTGTAACGGGGCATGGTGACAGATATCGATCGTTTCACGCCGACACTTGTAACGCCATCGATCAGTAAACTTGGGGCGCTATGAAGAAGCGTACTAGAACTGACTAAATGTTCATTCAACTCTGAATATTTGATAGTCGCTTGCTTTTCTCTTGTATTGTTTGTTATATCGGGCTCGAGCCAAACAGCAGGTGTGGTAGATTCCAGGCTTCCGGTTCTTCTATTTCTTACCTCCGGAAGTTGCAGTTCACAAACAAAGCTTAGATTCTTGTTGCAGTTCAGTCGTGCCGAAGAATGAGGTAGAAGAGGATTAACCGATAAAGCTGAGCAGTTTACTTTCTCATTGCTCATGTCCCTACCTCTTCTTTCGTTATTCACATACTTCGTCTGCCTCACCGCCTCCCCAGTCCAGATAAAACCAGTCAATCCGCGCAGAAGAGAACTAGCAAGTTCTTTGGCTGAATGTGAGGTTATAAGTTGACATTGTGGATGTAAATTATGGCATTCCCGTCGCGAGTCGAACCAGGATTTATTTACGTTTAGCTGGCTGACAAAATAGCACGAGTTTTTCCATGGACCAATCCAGTTGTCTGGACAGTCTTTAGTCTTCAAAAACGATTCACTATAATTATAAATCCCAAAACAATTCGAAGCATCGGGATCACTACAGTTTATCGATCCATTACATATGAATTTCCTTTCTAAGCATTTCCTGGTGGCTTGACAGAAAAAATGGTTTTCGTCGCAGTCTAAGGCTTTTGGACGTTCTCCATTAGTGAATGTAAGAATTGTTAAAATTAGAAGATATGATTGAGGAACCATCGGTAGCCGAGGCTTTTCCCTCCCGAATGACCTCACGACGGAATGTAGCCGTTGCGATATTACCACTGACTACTGTGATCTACTGTGACTGTCTGTCGATCTACCTCATGCGCTAAACTAAAGGTAGCATAAACTCAACTTGCCAAACCGTATTCAATTGTAGGCCGGGTCCCGCTGCATTTCGTTGTTAAGATACGGGTCATTTCACGTCTCGTTTGGGTAGAAAAGAGTCAAAATATATACTGTGAGTCTACTATTTCTGAAGCTGAGCGCAGAGGGCTGACAAAGCTACAGCTACAGCAAAAGGAAAATTAATATAATTGATGACAAACAAGTGACCTGCAAAGCGTAAAGCGGACAGCTGTCATATGTAGATCTATCTTTGATAGATATTTACCATGGTTTTCGGTTAATCAAACACATTGTTTTAATAGCAGACATATTTGGTAAATATTAACCTTTTTAAAATAATCATTATGCACAGCTTGTCGGGGTCAGTGTCACTAATGCTTGCGCATTCAGCATTGGCCTCCAAGAACACGTTCGGCATCTCTAGTTCATCACCTGGCAGTTGCTTCATTTTGCGGGAAATTGTATGCATAGACGATTGTGCTAACATAATCCGATGTTTGGTAGTAATAATTGGATAAACATACATAATTCTTTCTTAAAAAGCTAAAAGCACTGCTCGGGAACACTATGTCTATGTTTAGAACGGCTTTTTCGCACATTTTGAAGCCCGTAAAATCACAATTTACTGACACTTTCAATTTCAATTTAAAAATAGCGTTTCTGTGCTATAGCAAAGAAAAATTGCAAGAGACGCGACGTTTCCTGTTGACTATGTTCTTGTTGACTTCATTCAAGTTAATGTAAAGCATTTCAAACTCAAAGGACTTTAATCTGCACTCGTTTGTCTTTCAAATTAAGTACATGCTTTTTAGAAAAAAGTCCTCACAAATGAATTCTATAGGGTGGTCCAAAGAAAACGCCGCCCATCAAATATATGGCTTGCACCTGTTCCTAGACAAAATTGTCCGTGCAGAAAATTTAATCACTTATTTTCTGAGAACAGGCTCGAGCCACAAATAGAGGTAGGTAGCGATTCTTTTGGACCACCATGTATGCCGAAATACAAATAGTGAAATACAAACAGCCGGACTAGATTTTTTTATTTTTTAGCGGATTTGGTCCCCCTTATTTTCAGTATTCACCATATATTAAAATTTGAAAAAAATACAAAAGTTAAACTATCTTCGGTTTACACGTCAGATAACGAGTAGTTTACGATGGGGCCAAGTAAAAAAATATATTAGTTTCCCGTCCGGAATCACCAAAATAAAGTGGCGGGAGGTTCTTATTATTTACTATTTCGTGAATTTTTGCTATTTTTGTGAAAACCGGGGCCAATTGACCATATTAAAAAAAATGGCGACTGGTACATTTAGCCATAATTGACAGAGCACGAAAACCGTAAAAGCACTCATAAAAATACACTGAAAAGTCCTAGAAACTTCAAACCTAGCATTTACAATGTTTTTAGTACAAGAACGAATTTCGCAAAAATATATGGCTTTCTATGTGCCTATTCGTTGTGTTAGGTTCGCAAGGTATTGTGGTTAAATGTACAGCCGCCATATTTTTTTATTATGGTTAATACACCATTTTTCTAATGCAAAATTTAGCTAGATCCAGTCCTTCGTGGGGGCTAAAAGTCATTACTCTCTCACATTTTGGCTCATTAATTCAACAAAAACATCGCATTTAGCTTCAAGCATATAGAATAATGGATATATGGATTCGAGGTCAACTCTAACTTGTCCTTGCGCCTTGCGGTTTAATTTCGAAGACAGATTTTCAGACGACTTTTTAGGCTAGGTTGTTCAGATTGTTTCTTTTCCCGCACCACTCAACTGGATATTAGCTATGTTCAACAATTTACATCAATTTTATCGGTTCTAAATGGAATTAATTTTGTTGTCAGAACACCCTCTTGCACAAATAATATCGTGAACATTTAATAACTAAAAAACAAGACGGAAAAAAGTAAGGGAAAGATAATTTTTGAGTCCCAGCAGGTCACACATCCAAATACTGACCCCGCCGAACCAGATTTATCTTGCAGCTAAAGACAACGAGAAACATTCGGATGGACTGCGGACGAGGCCGAAATCATCCTAACATCTAGGCTACGTTCACACGGTACCGGACGAATTTTCGACTGGCTGGAAAATGTGACCGGACATTTTGTTCACACGGAACTGACAAACCAGGTTGAATTCTAAATTTTGTCAGTGGTTTTAGCATCTGCCCATGCACAAAGCACTACTTCACCAACCAAAATGTGAGCCCTACGTTCACACGGTACCGGTCAAAAATTCGCGTTTAGGTGTCCCGTTCACACGGATCAACGCTAATCGTACGAAAATTTGGACAGTCAAATTTTTGACCGTACCGGGTAAAAATTCGTCCTCGATTTTGGTGGTCGAATTTTTAAACGGTTAGGCGTCTAAATTTTTGTACGATTAGCGTGGTTCCGTGTGAACGGAATACCTAAACGCACGAATTTTTGAGCGGTCGAAAATTCGTCTGGTACCGTGTGAACGTAGCCCTAGGACTATATTGACTATATTAGCCTGCGTGTACGGCCAGAGACGAGCCACAATTTTCTCACTCAGACCGCACGGACACTGACGCGAGAGAAAACAAGGATCTGCGATTTGAAAGGAAAAAACCGTCCAAGTTGTGGAAAGATGTTATGCCAATTTTTTGATTGCGTAAGCTTCGGAGGGACAACGACATCAATAGTTGCTTTTCAATGTTTGCCAAATGGGAACACGATGGACACAAAGTGACTGAAAACAAGGGAGGCTACTGGAGCGTATGTATACAGGACTTAACTACGGTAAGGTGCGAACGGACGCCAAAAGGTTCGATTTTCTAGGGAATTATATTTTGGTTGTGTGTAACTGCATATTTGAAAACGATTTAAACGGGAAAATTGCGAGTCTGAAATATACGCGATGAGGTCAGTGGGTTGTGATTTTAAGACATTTTTGACGTATCGACAAAGAAGATCTGACATTGAAATTTAAAAAGGAAGCTAGTAGCTGGTCCAAGAAACCGATTCTAGGAATACCTAGGTTAAAAGTATCTTGAACGGTAAAACAAGAGTGGCAACACTGTTCTAACTACGCAATGGAATCAATGAAAGAACACAAAATAATCAGTTGTATCGTTGTATTTTGCATTTTTGGAAATGATGTCAGCCCTTCGAGCGGACTTCCCTGGCCCATGAGTGGAGGGTGCATAACACCCATTGCACCCCCCCCCCCCCCCTTCGGTACGAGCCTGGGTCCCACAGGTACTTCGTTAAAGTAATACAGGTAGTCAATTTGAGGTTAATATCTTTATTTCGTACTAAAAAGTATATAAAATGTTGCAATAATATTGCCGATAAATACATAACTTACACAGAATCGTCTAGTCATTCAGAGTTAAAATATCATCAAGAAAGTAGCATGATTTATCTATCATATATATATTTACAAATACAAAGAGCTGATCTAAAAACACCTGAGTACATGTATGTCTAAATGCACACTTTTTGAGTGTCATTAAGACGGGACTCGCATGTAGTCATGGAACGATCTCAAGTTGGCTTCTTATATTTATAATTTACACACGAAAGTATCCAGTCAACCAGCGTTGGAGGAAATACCTACACAGAATGCTCACCGATGGAAGTTTATTCACAGACATACTTTGCCTGGGAAACACTTGAAAACTATGTCAATGACAAACAATAAAACTCTGTATCCTTTTCAACAGACAGATTGCGATTTGAATCACAAAAGCGTCAACATGATGAATGATGTTACAAGGACAAAGAAGCTCTCAAAACGATTCCACTCGAAGTAGGTTATTAAAAAGCAATCGTTCCAGTATAGAAACTGACACGGGAGTGTTACAAACACAATAAAAGTGTAGTTGCTACTGGTTTTTAGAAGATCTTGGGGAAGATGCGATATGGTACGCGTCGACAGTACTCGTCCCAGCTTTTCCCGTACTTGATGTGGTTATGTGCTTCATCGCGAAGCTCTCGATGAACCAACAGTATCGCCAGGTAGATGGGGTAAAACCAAGGAATCGCGTGCGTAAATCCTAAAAATCAAAACCAACCTAGTCAGTACTCAAAACGAGACTGACATTTTCATGACCCACAAAAAAGGTTTAGAAAAAAGTTCTAAATCTTAATTATTGAGAAAACTGCATATAGATCTAAAATTCCAATACTGTTCTAATTAAAATTACATAATTATTTGAATAAATCTACTGGCTTTCCAATGACCATTTGTTATCTATCTGTGACATGTTGGAAATCACATTTTGAATGGATACATAGATCATTATTATTATTATTATTATTATTTATACGTACCACAAGGCAGTGTCCATGCAATAGCCATCAGTATGTCGCCAAGATAGTTTGGATGTCGAACAAGCCCCCACCAACCAGACGCCAGAAGCCGTTTACCACTTGGGGTTAAAACAGTATCTTTGTCTGCAATAACAAAATGTAAGAGCAAAGTAAGAGAGTAATTCTGTCATTATGAAAGTAACATTAGACTATGCAATGATTATTCCCCAGTGCCTTTAACACCTAAGTACCCATACTTCTACAGTGCATATTTTCACACTCCAATCACGCTAAAGAGAACTGAGTGATGCAAATTCACCAACTGGTGCTTACCAACATTTCTCATGATGCTAAATTCTGGCATGAGCACGTGGAATGTTAAAAAATATCAATTGTTATATAGTTCAATAAATACACGCATTGTGATTGGTTGAACAGAGTAGTATATATTATTTCTTCTGGAGACAAATACTTGTGTTCCAGAGAATCAGTCAACAACTCTATCATAACAATGATAATTGGAAAGGTTTGTTTATAACCACTACCTCAGCAGATTTGTTTATTAATATTCTCATCAGCGAATAAGAAATTATTCTGGCCAATCACAAAAAAGGATTTCAGTTAGCTTCTTGTCTGTATCCTACCACGTATTGCATCCTCTTGGTTCGTTTTTGTAAGATTACATCCACAATCATCAATACCAATTCCCAAATATATCCCTAAAGCATAAGTTAATAAGTTACCTACCTTGAAACATGGGGTCATATGGATTGTTCGTGAACTTGTCTTTTTGAGAGTTGGATCCACGAAAGATAACATAACCCAGCACTATGGGGATAAACGTACCGCAACATCAGCTCCACAGAGTGCAAAAGTTCTGCGGACTGTATTTATAGCAAGAATGCTAAATCTTACCAACAAGAACTACTACATTTCAAGATTTGTTTATTATCACTATAACTATTGAACTGAACTTTATGAAAGGCAAATTTTTTTTATCATTTTAAAATTGTTGATATAACAAGTAGAACATTTGAGGAAATTTTAAAACAATTCTGTGAATCAGTTTTGGTGCCACTGTATTTTTCTGTTTTTTTCCCACCATTTTCATTGCTGCAAATTTTATTCTCTGTCTGGAATTGGATTTAGACTGCCACTAATCTTGTGCATTTCAAATAAAGCCACACGTTCCTACAGACGAGATGGCACCAGCCCAACCGTTTTTCTGTCTGAATGTGTGGCTTTATTTGAAATGCACATGATTGGCAGCAGTCTAAATCCAATTTCAGACTGACAGAGAATAAGGTCGCATAGCAATGAAAACAGTGGTAAGATAGCACCAAAACAGATGTTCTAATTGTTATAACAATTTTACCAACAATTTTAACATGACACAAAATGGGGGTCACTGGACTGATTTTTGTGTAAAATGTACATGTAGTTGAATGCTAAAAAAACGATTCTATATGAGACCCTCTAACATTGCTATGAAAATAGAAATTGCATCATCACATGTAAGTATGCCGTTCATAAAATTCAACGACATACAAAAATGAAAAACAGGTGGGAGCCACCTTAAATGAAGCTGTGCACATGGAGCTGTATTGTGTTTCACTTACCAAACAGGAGCAAAATGCCAGCAACAGAAAGCCAAGAAAGATGAATATGGTGGTCAACAAGGAAGCGAGCTTGTAGTGAATACATGAATGGAACAAAGGCCAGGTCACCCAGAACCAACATGTATCCAAATCCTTCATGTACGATGTCCATTGTAGTAAGGACAGCAGTCTACAGACAAAATTATTGTTTAATTGAAGCTGCATACATACATATGTGACCCTTGACTGATTTATAATGAGTAAATAACATACATATTTTTTATGCTATGTAGATTCAATCTCGTTCCCAGAGCCCGCATTCTTTTAAGCCTGAGGCGAGGAACGAAGGACTCTGGAATAAAGCACGAGCCGGTGCATGCGTAAACCGCCGCTATAGTGGCCCAGAGACAATTGATATTCCTTATAAGGCAGTCCGAAGATCACGGACTTGCTCGTGCTTTATTACAGAGCCCTTCGTTCCTTGCCACAGGCCAAAAAGAATGCGGGCTCTGGAAACGAGATTGATGTACGGGTAGATTGAAACTCATCTAACATGTTTTTAAATGCTACTGGTAATTTTTATCTGACATGTTGGGAGAAAAGTAAATGAGATACATGAAAGAAGAGCTCAAATTTATACATCGGATGTGAATTGGATCCACAGCATTATTATTATATGCATGGACTATTGAAACGAAGGAGTACAAAGTGTAATAAAACTCTCCTCACCTCAAACCAAAGGGCATCCAGCACATACATGAACTGAAGAATACACACCAAGGCCATTGCTGGAGACACTTGACCGTGTTTGTGATATTCACTTAGAGCCATACAAAAGTTGATAAGAACCTAAGACATAAGTACAAAATGCAATCAAGAATGAGCATAATTTGTGTTTTACAAACCCAGCAAATGATCTCAGGTCATTCCACATCCATCTCCCATGGGATCCCAGAGAATCCTACTAGGTTAAGGTACGTCCCACTATTATACATTACCTGTAATCTGGGGAACTCTGCAGCTGGGTGAGGTACTCTGCACCTAGGATCTGGGGTACTTTGAAGCTACAATCTGGGGAATTCAGTCTGCAGCTGGGATCTACAATGGTACTCTGCAGCTGGGATCTGGGATACTCTGAAGCTGGGATCTGGGGAACTCTGCACCTGGGATCTGGCGTACTTTGAAGCTTTAAAAGGCTTGGAGAACTCAGTCTGCACCTGGGATCTAGGGAACTCCACAGCTACAATCTGGGGAACTCAGTCTGCAGCTGGGATATGGGGTACTCTGCACCTGGGATCTGGGGTATTCTGCAGCTACGATCTGGGGAACTCAGTCTGCACCTGGGATCTGGGATACTCTGCAGCTACGATATGGGGAACTCAGTCTGCACCTGGGATCTGGGGTACTCTGCAGCTACGATAGATCTGGGGTACTCTGCAGCTGGGATCTGGGGTACTCTACACCTGGTATCTGGGATACTCTGCAGCTGGTATCTGGGGTACTCTACAGCTGGGATCTGGGGTACTCTGCAGCTGGGATCTGGGGTACTCTGCAGCTGGGATCTGGGGTACTCTGCAGCTGGGATCTGGGGTACCTCAAAACTGGGATCCTAACTAAGTGCTCCCCAACTGGGACACATACTTTATACAGTACATTGTTATATTCCTGATTGTAAAATTACCCCAGCTTGTAAAGAAGAAAAGGGAAATTATAAGCATTGAAGTGAATTTTATAAAATCACCATAAAACAAGATAAAATTGCTCACCCATCCAATAAGGCCAGGTCGTAGTTCACAGAAAAATTTGAAATCAAATTTTCCCCATCTTGGATTTAGTTCATGACCCATGAAGAAGTCATAAGGGATACAACCTGAAAATAAAGAGCAAAAATATTCTAGGCCTTGTCCAATAATTTAATCAAATTTTGCAATATTAAATCCTTCTAACTAAAATATGGTTAAGTAACAACTGTTATGTGATGGTGTAGTAAAAGGTTTGGCCCAATTCTCAATTAGTGTAAACTTATATCACCTCTTGGTGGAATTACAAGAAAAAAGTTTGAAAATGTAAAGTTAAGATTTGACTTTGCCTCACCAGCTTTCCTGACCTGTGTTTTTGTGTTTTCAAATCCATAACTTCCAGTCTTTATCTTTCGCTTTGTAATTTCACAATACATAATGCATTTCTTGCTGAATAATTATTAATTCACAAATTCTGTACACTGATGTATATACATGTATATCAAAAGTAGAACTTACCTGTGTTTCCTGCAGGTGCAAGGCCAGTTCTAGCTCTTCTTGCTTTCATGTACAGGACAATGCTTGCCAGTACACAAAACAAAATAGAACTTGTAGCAAAAGCCAAAAACTTGTCATAAACAATGCTGACTGGAAACTTGAAGTACACCAAGGCAATAAATCCAGCAAGGGTGACCATCAGGGAAAAGAAACCTATAAAGCACAAGTAAGTTCATAAAAAAGGCAAAAAGTAAACCATAACCAGTAACAAAAAATGTCATTTTTCACTGATTGGTTTTTGCAGCTAACCTGAAAATCAGACATTCTGGCTCCCGAGTGACAGTCTCTAAATTTCTCCCCAAGAGAGAGATGTATAAATAAGTTAGCCACTCAGTTATTAATCTCGTCTGGTGACGTCATTATGCCAGATCTACATAGCAGACTTATTTGATCAGTTCTGTTAATTCATATAAATTTGCTTATATCTAATTCTCATTCTTGATTTCAATTATTAACATATCTTCACTTCCTTGCAAAAATCTAGTATATAATATTCATTAATATATTAATTATGGTAATGGAACTGACCAAACAAATACACTACGAAGATTTAATGATCCAGACAAGATTAATGGCAAAGACATGTTTTGAAGCCACCGAGGATGTTTGATTTTCAGGCTAGTTTGTGGGTTGAATTTTACCTGATAAGTAATTGCACTTACACAGGATGACTCAAAATGTATTGCTCTCTCAGTCTGGGTTAACCTACAGACATGGTAGGCAGGCCAGGATATTTCACCTTTAACAACCGTTTAGAACTGTCATCTACTACAATTTATTATTGTTTAACAACTTGATCAATCCCCAACACCGCTATGCAGATGGAACAAAACATCTATGGCATTCTGCCACTGGTTAATATTCTCTTACCATTTATTCTGTAGTCCAGACGAGTACCATCAGCAAGGACACGTCCCTGTACAACCTAGGGTAGGGCATTAAATTATAAGATTTAATCAATTGGGTTTCATTTTCATTGACAATAAACAGGAGAAGAACAAACACAGGCAAGGAATAATATTTAAACATTTTTAATTAATACTCAACTATTATAGCTATGATCTAATTAATGATACAGACATTCTATTTGGAATGAGTCAATTAATCTAGATACCTGACACTAATCACTATACAAACTATGGGTTATTAACATTTAGTAGTATATAGCTTATATATATACTCAACAAGGAAATGACTCAGTAACTTGGACAGCTTTTGAAATATGAAGTCCTGAGTTCTTGAGTGACTACATCTACCCATCTTAAAAGCAGAAGTATACTAAACCATATAAAAAGAGTTTTCATTATTTACTAAGTACTGCTAAAAAAATTACTACTGCTGGTTTTCACTCCATTTTCTTTTATTGGGTAATATCAGTATAGGCGTTGCCTAATCCAGATACTGGGTGGTTAGCGGTGAAGAAATAAATTAACTATCTAAATTATTTTACATACTAGGTGGCAAGGTCCATAAAGTTACCAAGAGTTTAGGCCTTAACAACAAAACCAGGCAAGGCGTTCCATACAGGCACTACGGGTTCTAACAAAGTAAGAATATTTGTAAGCATTTACTGATGCTGAAACATGCCGATAATTAAATCCATCCCTGGGGATTCAAGTGACACAGACAAAGGTCATGGCAGCCATGTTGGTGTCCCTAACAAAAGCACTTTCCTTTGATGGAGGAGGGGAGGGGTTAATAGACACATTTTAGAAGCTATTTGTATGTCAAACTGCTAGTTATTGTCTTCAACCACATTGCAAAATGAAATATTGTGGGGGTTCATATTGTTCATATCCTGGTTGTTATGTTATATGGAGAAAGGGTCGGTAGTGACTAGTCCGAGTGTTAGGTGTGGTGTGTAACAAAGACTCTGGTAACATCCACACTAAAGTCCATAATAGATATGATGGACTTCCAGTCCTTCTGAACATACCCACTTGCAACTACAGAAACCAGAGTAATTTCATTTGGCTGACTGAAACAAACAAATAGTAAAACTTAATACAATTGAAATGAACGATTCCCGCAGTTTGTCTGGAATCAAAACCACAAACTCCAATTATATTGTCTCAAAGTCGCATTGTGATTGGCTGCTCTTTTGCAAGTGACCCCTGTTTCTGTAGTTGCTCCGTAAAGTGCTGGTGCATGGACAATGCAAGAGACCTTTGTTGCATGCCACAGGTCAAAGTAACAGACACTAGGCTCTGGGAATATTAAAGAATGGATTATTTCTATATAATTTCCCCCTTGGTATCTCACAAAGAATGCAATCATACGGTGTGTTTAGTTTGCAGGACCCGGTTGTTCAAAGGGTGGGTAAGCTATCCGCCGGATAAGTGCTAATCACTTTTAAAAATAAGTCAAAGATTGTCCAGTTTCTTGTTGATTTATCT
>JANVCJ010071959.1:0-20909 GCA_026413505.1 Epizoanthus ramosus
CCCACCCTCAGTCATATTCGATTCAGTGTTTCAAAAGATTTTGCAGAACAACGTTTGTGTTTTAAAAAACATGCGGCCAAACTGTACAACTATAACTATTTATGACGGAAGTTTTTGCATCTTATAGTAAACTTTGTAATTTTAAATCAAAACAACCAAGTATTTATATACTTTAAAATGTATACCGCATATAATGATATACTACATATGCTATTTATCTTCTGCCTCTGGAGCTATGCAAGGTTCTCGAGTTTCTTCTCTATTGATAAAACTAGCCACTGTGTGGGTGTTGAGCTGCGGAGGGTATTCTGTTTGTGCGGCAAATAAAACATTTCTCCGTAGGTCTTCCGGCCACAAATTCGTGAACGAAGTATTTATTCCAGCACGAATGCGAAAGCCAGATCTACCTAATCCCAGATCGAGCTTGCGCAGGTTTTCTTTTTTCAATAAAATAGAGAAAAAGTCACAACTACATGATTATAAGTATGTATATAAATTCAGTTCTATTTTTTATATCGTTGTTTTAGTTCAATTTTGAAATCTATAGCCGGATAACGGAATCGCCCGACAATTGTCGGCCATCAGTCCGCATGTCCTTGTAGGTCGCCAAGTGCGGCCCTCTCTGTTGGACGTTCCGAATCCAGACGAGTACCGCGATAGTATCACTAAAACACATTAGATAACGGTTCCGCTACGGAACGCTCTTTCTTTATCATTTATTTGCTGACTTTGATAGTTCGCACAATGATTTGTTTTCTTGCCAGTGGTCGTAGATATATAAGAATCTATAAGGCTATATATGCAAAACCTATTCTTCCAATGCTCGGCTTCCGTGCGTAGCCCTAGCCAACCTTGACATTGGCAGTGATAACTCAGTAACTGTAGTTACATCAATAAACCAAAAGACTTCACCTCAAGGCAATTGAACACAACTATACCGCTCATTAGGGGCGAAATTGGAGCTGAAAACTGCTTTCGAAGAATTCTAACTTTTATTAGGTGTGACAAACATACATGGATATGTATTTGAATAGAATTAGTTTTACCGATGCTAATAAACCACGATGCGCTTAGGTGGTACTAGTGCATACCGTCTTACAGTATACCTCGGAAGAGCTGAAGGAGTGAAGCAGCCGAGTTCTCTATTAGTAATTTTATTGGTGATCAGCTTGTTTTAAAGATACCTTGTTCGCCGACTTGTTGTCGGCAGGTTTGAACATTATGTGATGTCTACAGCGGAAATTGTTAGTTATCCTCGCATCATTTTCTATCATCATGTGTGCTGGGGGCCGGGGATAGTAAACATGGTCAAGGTCAGTGTTTACACTTTCAAAAGGGGTTGGTTTACCGCGCGCTCCGCAGATCAGATTCCTGGCTGGGAAGCGCGCGAACAGGAACGATTGACATGTGTCGGAAAATGATAACGAGATGGATCAGCCGGCGTGCCAACATTACACTTTATTATACAGCAGATTATTTCAACATCGATCAAAAACATTTATTGTTTCAGGCCTACTTCATGAAAGGAGACGGTAGAAAGTTAGAATTACAGGTAAATCGGTCTCCAAGACATTCTTGTTTGATTCTTTGTGCTTATTTCACAATGCCGGCAAGTTCAAAGGCAACAATGCAAATAAACAAACCGATTGTTTCCCTTCCTCAAGAATCCGGAAGAATCACGCTATGTCAAAAATAACATAAGTTTGGCACATCCATGAAAACTATTAGAATACTGTCTGTCATTGTTGTGCGTGGAAAAATGCAAGTGTAAAAGAAGGTTTTCAATAAAGCTGATTAAAATTCTTTTTATCATATATCAACAGAAGTCACCTTCCCAAGACCCAACTGCTTGACATTTTCAAGAACTACCGTGAAATATTTTTTGAAGCTGGGATCAATCACTATCGTATATCAGGACTATCAGAAATAGTCATCAGTGAAGGATCGGTTTCCTCAAATATGTCCCACAAATCGTGAGATTTTTGGCTGTATCTGTATCTGCCAAGTTCTACCGCATAACTTGGCATAGTACCTTACACAACCAACAACACTAACAACAACGTATGGAATGCATCACCTAAATACTAAAGCTATTTTAAGACATGCTGCAATTTTAAAACTGAAAAAGATCCAAGCGGAATACAAAGATATACCCCCAAGGCCCCAGCTAACCAACCAAAAACGATGGCCGATCAGTTAATACAACAAACATACTTTTTATGGAAAACTGAAAATTCGCAATATATTATCAGTTTTCAAGTACAAAACGAAAAGAATAAAGCTCCTACTACAGCTAAGAAATAACACTGCATGGCTACAGCTCGGCTGGTGACTGATTCGCAGTTGAAACGGTGAGAATGAAAAAAGGGAGGACTGTTCTACTATTATAAAAAATAAAAGGGCCAACTATGTCATTGCTGTACAGGATATATGTTTGTCAATGGTATGTACATGTAATACTTGAGTAAACTAGAATTTCAATCCAGTAAGTTGTTAAGGAGAAACACTTCGCCACATCGGATTTTGATGTAACTATTTTTAAAAAACGGTATACGATTTTAAAATAAGGGCCATTAAGAATCAACCTGATCGACAATTTGACATATTTACTGTCATGTTCATGTCATCCAACCTTTAGATGCTGTACTATATACTAGAAGCAAATAAACTACACAGAGCAGGAGTTAATAATGACAAATGTTTGTATAAAGTAATTACACTGGTGAATAATTCACGGGTTTGAGGGATTCTGCTTTCTTTGAGTTTGACTGTTTTTATATTTCGTGTGTGAGGTCTTTGGGTTTTGAATTACAACTACAAACTAATTGACTTAATTGGCGGGAGTTATTTTGTTTCACAAGCTGTCAATTTCTGTTCGGAAAGTTCTCGAGATCATTGGTGTATCCAACATCCTTGATTGATTGTACGTCTACGTCACCGCTCGTTACGTCACGGAAAATGAGCTAGCTCATGCAGTTCGATCAGAACTGATCTGACAGACGAGTACGATTGTAAGGTGCATGTAAGCCTCGCGCAATATAGAGTAATGGGCAAGGTCGTCTAATGGATGTGCTACGCGTGTCATATTTTATGAAATGTAGTTGTGTAGGACTTATTGTCATGACCCGCCAAAAATGAGGATGGGTTGTGGTAGTAGTAAGAAGCTGCTGCCCGAACCGCCATCTGATTGTTTCGTCAAATCAACGTTGTTCCCAGAAGGAAATCCATCGCGTGAATCTCAACGAAACACCAAAACAAATGCCAGAGTGAAGAATGTCGAAAAGAAAGGCAAAGTCCCAAAGTTTCGAGCAAAGTTTGACCCGATGATCACCGAGAAATATGAAATTAAGGCGCTTATAGGAAGAGGGTCGTTCAGCCGAGTTGTCCGGGTTGAGCACAAACAAACAAAACAACCTTACGCTATCAAGATGATAGAGCTCAAAGACACGAAGGAGGGAGGGAAAGACGTGTTTGAGTCTGAATTAGCTGTCCTTAGCAAGGTCAAACATCCTTGTATAGTCCAACTATACGAGCAGTTTCAGTGCAAGGATCGAGTATACTTAGTGATGGAGCTAGCAACTGGCGGAGAATTGTTCGATCGGATTGTTTGTAGGGGACACTTCACGGAGCGCGATGCCACGCGAGTGATGTATATGGTTTTGGAGGGCGTTCGATATCTCCACTCACTTGGTATTACACACAGGGATCTCAAGCCAGAAAACTTGTTATACTATCATCCTGGAAATGATTCCAAGATAATGATAACTGACTTCGGGCTTTCGAATTACCGAAAGAATGCCGAGGACGGTATGATGGATACGACTTGCGGCACCCCGGAGTACATCGCGCCCGAGATCTTGTTAAGAAAGCCGTACACGAACGCAGTCGACATGTGGGCTATTGGAGTAATATCTTTTATTTTACTAAGTGGACAAATGCCGTTTGCAAATGAAAGCAGAACGAGGTTGTACAGAGCGATTCTCAGGGCCAAGTATTCCTATACAGGAGAGGTGAGTAGAGTCAGCGGTTCCATGATATGCATAATTGTTTCAAAGATTGCATAATTCGGAGAAGAACTGTGATTGATTCTACAGCTTAAGATAGTGTAGATGAAAAACCAGTTTTCGTCATATTACCTATTTCTTATTTACTATATTGGTCTAGACTCATTGAATTTGAGTATTACCTCGAGTATTTCTCCATACTTTGCACTGATTTTGTAGTGTGTTGATGTCAATGCAGTTAATTACTGTAATTTCAAAATATTCTACAATTTGTTATGACTTCCATTGTTCGGGTATTGTTACGCTCTAGCTCACTATGATTATTTCTAGTACTGTTCTGTCTTGGCAACCGTTTCGCGAACAGTCTAAATGTGATTTAATATGTCTCTTTATTGATTAGGCCTCGTGTTGTAGAAACGTTTAGTGTTGAGCAAGCACACTTCTTTTATGTTCATGTAAACCTGTATTAAACTAGACTCTAGATTCCTCTAACGTGACCTTAACCTTCAGATGAATAGGATCACTCTTTTAAACTACAAATTAAATCGTTAGTTTTGCATGCTTGGTCCTATTTGTATATCAATATCGCTCAAGCCTAAAATAAGTGTTTCAATTGTCTTTGTGAAGTGTGAAATTGCCTTTTCTGTTACTACGCCGAAAGTTCATTGAGATGTAGGGTCCTTTCAAATTCAATTTTCTTAGCTTTGAAGCTCATGTTCCCGGGTCATGTTGAACCATTAATAATAGGTATGTAAAGTGTGTAATTGAAGGATGTCCAAGTATTTGCAAATGCATATGATGGGGTATCATTCACATTGCTTTCGGCAAGAGAAGTTATTTGTAATGAAAACAGTTCGTGTTGGTTCGATGATAGCTGTTATGGTTTTGGGGCTTTTGCGCAAACTTCCTGACCAAATCAGCTTCCTGAGTTTTTGTTTTTGTTCATGTGAGTAATCTGAAGATTTTAACCGTTCATCTGCCTGTGCGATCAAGTACAGCGTTTGCGAAAAACAATTAAAAACGTGTTTCTTACAGTGTATATATCGTGAACTTTGTCAGACCTTTATGTGTGTCGTTATTAGGGTTAGGGTTAGACTTGACTATGGATTCTGCGGTTTGAGGTTAATATATGAGAACAAGCAGGTATATATATAACCATATTACTTTGGTTAGACTGTTTTGGTTGATTTGAAGAACTACCATAGAGTTAACAAACTTGTACGAACACAGTTAATTAGAAACAGCTAAACACATGATAAGCAACCAAAGTGTAACTGAGATAATTTGTGTGTATTACAAAAAGGCTGTTCATGAGGAGTTCATAGCATGTAAATCACAGTTCGGAATGTGTGGGAATTTCCTATTAATAGCTGGAAATTAGTTTAGACTCTGTGGTTGAAAACCTGTGTAATTATATCAAAGATGTTTAACAACAGGTAATACACCAGACAGTATCCTTCTTTGCTGGAATACAAGATTCTTGCTATGTGGGTGGGTCATGGTCTTAAGGCTGAACCTGTTGAGACAACTTGTATTTTACTTGCCCCATAGCGAGTATAAAGCTTACTTTTTGCAGGATGATAGTATTTTTAGTTGATCGAGTCCAAAAGAAATGTTAAAATGACTTGCACATTTCATGTTTTTTGTCAGCACCAGTGGTTTGAAGACAGCAACTACAATGTAATGCCCTCGCTTACAACTACATGTACCATTTCTGTGTGTGTGTGCGTGCACGTTACAGTAAGTGCTCCAACACCACTCAAGTCTTTTAAAAATGTTGTCTGTCCGGCTAAATTTTCTGGATTATGAGGACCACTGCTTTGTAGCTATTTGCACATACATTGTATTTATTTGTACTTATTAATCTTTTATTTATAGTTTTATGCAAGATCCAAGGTTTCAGTATATTGATCAATGATTTTTACTTTCATCAATTTATGGGAACTATTAAACAAACCAATAAAAATCATAACTTTTGTATTCATATAATTATATGGATATTACAGCTCATACGATATGCTTGTATATCATATATAAGCCATTATTTTGTCTACAATCTTTTTGCTTGTAAAATAGGGTGTTGTTTAAAACTGTTACAATTCTGGGTTTGTATTGGGGGACTGCATCTGAAGCTTTGAAACCAAACAATAATTTCATTTATACTTGTCACAATTTAGTGAAAAGTAATGGTTATTCTGTACAATTGATAGAATTTTCTATACAGATTTACAAAGGACCTTTGATTGATTTGTTTCTGTTCAAATTAATCTTTGTTTTAAAACATGTATTGCACTGGCAATTACCAAACCATTTGTTGAGATAACTTTGGTGACCTTTTGTATAACAGCAGCCATATTTTAGCAACTAGTTTATTAATCTTAAACAAATGCAATTGCAACATTGGCTCTTTGGAATTGGGTGGCCTTCACTACCACACAGCATTGGCGGCAGATAAAACACACAACTTACAATGCAATTTTCCCAGTCTGATCTGCAAACAACTGGTGGAAAATTGAATTTTCTTTATGACTGCCTCCACATAGAAGACTAGTTTTAAAAGAAACTTGTCTCTATCAGCACAATAGGGTGGAAGAGTTTATCTGGCATTCAGAACCTCAGATATATCATATTTGGCCTGGCATGTTCTTGTTTTGCATGCTTGGCCCTTATTCAGCAGTACTGTATATTCAGGACAAAAGTTGGCCTTTAGTCAAGTCATCCATTGTTCACAAGGCCAGTGCTGACAGATGCAGCATGTTACTGGAACAAGTCCAACTATTATAATTTTAACACAATAGCATGTGTATATATATATATATAGCCTGTCCAAAGTGTTTGGTCACAATTTGATTCATGCTCTGCCAAGAAAACACAATTGGGGTGATGTCCTGCCAGGGGATTCCATAAAATTCAGATTTTGTAATATCACAATTTCATGATTTGGGCCATTTCTAACTGAATTTCATAAAAGATGTTGCTTGTGTTTAAAGGTTTAGTTTCTGTATTTGGATGTACACAGTGATTTACAGTCTTCAAGAATTTCAATTGAGACTGATGTCCATCTCTGTTGTTAATTTTGTAACACAGTTTATCACTGTCAGACATTTTGGTGTTGTCAGCCGGTGCAATTTTTGTATATGCCATAGGAGATGTTGCTGTTTTAACAACACCATGTCGCTTATCATAATTATCCCTGGCAGAGCCGCACAAGTATGGAAATGTTGGGAAAATAAACCAAAGCTATATCTTATCTATTGTCAGCTGTTTAGATGCATAACTTTTTGTGTATCAACTAAACATGTCAGAGTTATCTGTTTCTATGAAGCCATTTTCTTGCTTGTTCTTAGATTCTGTGTAAACATGTAATGATGTTAAAATTCCTTTTAAATTTTTAAATTACAAAATATATATACAGTCAGGTTCATTGTAATGCGAAGAATATGATTTGGAATTGTTTACCTAACTACCATGAGGGATTTACAGTTAGGAGTGATATACTTTTGCAGAATGATAGAAAGTATAATACTGTGTGATAAGTTGTCTGAACAGCACTGACGCAGCATTTTATTTTTGTTGTAAATTTTACCTTTTCACAAATGATTCTTCCCCTTGTCATCGGATGAAAATTTAGATTGTTCTCTGCCAATACACTCTTTTTTTTTAGAAGAATATTTTTTTAGGCCCAGGCTGGATATTCTTATTTTTCTGCCGATTTTAGTCTGAAAATATGCTTGTGAATATTCTTGGATTATGGAATCTAGTATTTTCGTTTTGCAGTGTATT
The DNA here is from genome assembly GCA_026413505.1 of Epizoanthus ramosus. Lineage (NCBI taxonomy): Eukaryota > Metazoa > Cnidaria > Anthozoa > Zoantharia > Epizoanthidae > Epizoanthus > Epizoanthus ramosus. The sequence continues at coordinate 7,788 of JANVCJ010071959.1, forward strand.
GATGTATATAATTTTGGTACTACAAAGTTCTACAGTACAGTATACATACATATGTAACACCATTGAATTGTTATTAGTATCAAACTTATGGCTAGTGCTTTTTTATCATTTGATTGGCTAGTAGTTTTTAATGGTTTAGTTAGAACCATGTGATTTTATTGCATTTGACAGATTTTCAACACGTAAAAATATATTCTTAACAAAATCTCAGCCTCGGGTATATTCTTACAATATTCTTAAAATTTTGCCAATTTCAGCCTCAATATTCTTGTAAAGTATATTCTTCTAAAAAAAAGAGTATACTGTTTCTCAATTTTTTATTTCTTACTTTTAAGTAAAATCTTGTTGTAGTCGTACTACATGTAAGTAGAAGGACATGCATAGAAATGATACATGTAGATATATATATGTGTGTGCTTCCTGAATAATCATGACATTATTTCTTCTGTCATACTAAAGTATGTGACTTAGTCTTTCAAGTCTGCAAAATCGGAATCACAAGACTCCTAAGCCAACTGCTTAATGTCAGAAATGCCATATGTTGAATATTTATGAAGTGAACTTGAACTGATTTCTCAAGGTCATAACTTTGACGTGGATGAACTTGGTTGATAATAGCTGACATGTGTATGCAGATAATTGCACATGAATGTATGTAATGTTTGAAATTCACAGTGTCTGGGTTTTCTTACTCTGTCAGCAACTGTCATTGTTGTAAAATCTTGATCTATCATCCACCTAGATATACATAAACACTAACATAGTATGCTTGGTCGTTAAGGAAGACTAATGTTTCTGCTGCATCTTCAACTTGTGATTTTGGGTTTTAATTACTCACGAAATGTTTAAAATAGTTGTGATATACGTGTACATGTATTAGCATGTTTCAATCTATGTGATCGTAATCAGAGAGGTTACATAAATCGATAAAACTGTAATATAACTTAGAGATACAAAATAAATTGTTGTTGTTGTAATGATTCTTCCAATGTTCTAGTTCTACTGCTAGTAGTTGAAGCTTCTCAATGGAAAATCCAACCTTTACTTTACACATTTTAAAGTATTACATTTCATTTTAAAATCTTTGAGAACAGAAAATTCTGAAATTCTGTGTAAAACAACAAAGAAATGATGTGCAGATATCCTGGGATATTAGAAACTGCTGATTGTTTTGAAATTATGTTTGTAATCGCTTTGACATAATTTGACTTCAGTGGGTTTTTGCATACAGCATGTCCACATGCACGACTGCACAGTGGCATTTAACGTTGCCAAAATTGTAACATCTGAACACACATACCGCAAAAGGCTTTTCTTGGAGGCATGGTATTCTGCAAGAGATGAAAATGCAGGGAATGACCACAGTGCCATCCTGACAATATACAAATCCCTGTGCGCAAATGACAATGCCAAATCATTATAAGTTTTCTGTTATTAGTGACGATAGTCGTCTCAATTTTCAATTAGTTGCTACTCCACTGAGGAAGACTAAAGTTTTTGCCAAAACATTTGGAGAACTTTTACATCGTTCATAACATTATTTAACATTTTAGTCAGAGACAACTCATTTTATTCAACATACATATATAATATATATATATTTCCTTCCAGTTCATTTTTGTTCTAACTCATCTATGTATCTATGCCCTTTTAGCCATGGAGTGATGTGTCAGATGTGGCAAAAGAGTTTATAGATAATCTGTTATTAGAAGAACCTGAGAAACGAATGACAGCAGAACTGGCTTTAACTCATCAGTGGATCTCCTCAAATGCAGCTTCATCAAATTTAAAGAACCTCCAAGGCTCTATCAGTCAAAACTGGCTTAAACAATCCACAGCGAGGTTAAACAGTGCACGATCAAATAAATCAAACAAATCATCAAAATCAATACGCTCTGGGAGACAAACTGCTTCCAGCAGACATTCAAAGTACAGCCCAAGCCTGTTTGCATACCAGGGCCAGGAAAGGCAAACAGCATCCTCGGTGAAGACAAGAGCAGCTGAAGCATCACCTGGCACAGTGGAGGTAGTTATACATAGTCAGGGAAACAGTAGCAAGCTTCCCATATCAAGTGGTAAAGAGATACATGTGAAATTCCCTAAGTCATTGGCAAAAAAATTGCAGTCAGTGCTTAACGAAGTTGATCCTGAAGAAGCAACAACATGTATGGATAACTCGCATGGAAAGATACCTATATCTGGTTGTTCTTCATTGAATAGTATGGCTACTGGAGTCAGTGGGAAGATGAGTAGTGCTGAATCATGTTCAATAGATAAAAACAAGAACATGGTTGTTTTCAGTGATTTAAGAAGAGATGTAGTATCTCACAAATATGAGAACAGTTCTGTCAGAGTGTCTTCTGGTATGAAACAGGAAAGTTCCGACAGATTTGCTTTCTCAACGTCAGTACTGAGGGATAATTTTATATTGAATTCTTCGGATGCTCGGAATATTGAAGACAACTGGAGGACTGATGTTCAAGGAAATGCTTGTAAGTTACCAGAATTAAGTAAGTATGTTTCTGAACCACAGACATTAAATATTTCAAGGGGAAACCGAGTATCCTCTGCTAATTGAGTCAAAATTAATTCTTAGATTGTTAATATTTCATTTACAATAATTTGGTCAGTAATATTTTAGGGCATGTATTGTTCATAAGTACTAGTACTTGTAGAACACAATTATGGTACCACTAAGTAACTTGATTCTTGTTTATATTTTTAAATTATGTTAATTTAGTTAATTAGGGTACATGTGCATGTACATTCAAATTCAATAACTGTCTATATGAAGTGAGGTTAGACAGAGCAAATTTTTATTGTATGTTAAGAATATGACAATAGAAATATAGAAACAAGTTTATATATTATTCTAAATATATTGTTATTCTTATTATTACTGGTAGTGTCATATAAGTCAATTCAAAATTCAGTGACACCTCAGTGCTATTTGAGCCAATTATATACATGAGTGATACTGATACTAAAATCAGAAAGTTCTACAGGTACAATTTTGTACCAAGGGGCTACGAATTGCCCCAACAACCTTCCATGTAAAAGTCTGCAAAGCATTGAAGTCCTGCTAGAAAATATATATTAGGATATTACATGGCTGCACAGAGATGTGATTTTTATCTCACAGTGTTGACAATATCCTCACTCGTGAGAATGTTTTCAACATGAGAAGACAAAATTCGTATCTCCAAGCGGCCATGTAATATTCTATTTATTATTCACTTAAGCAATGAATGTTGGAAATCTTTGGAAAATCTTTGGAAATCTTCGGTAATTTTTAGAATAGTTCTGGTTGTAAATGCTCAGAAAGTAATTTTTTTTAACATATTTGGCAATTTTTCAAAAAATTCTGGAAATCTTTGAAAACTTCGGATATCTTTGCAAAATGTTCGGAGACGATCAGAATTTAGATCTACTTGTTGCATTTGGATTACAAGGCAGCTGTGACTTTTAATGACTAGAGAATGCTACAGAGGGAAAATTGTTATTTTTCACATGTGATGAAATATGCTATTTCATCACATGTGAAAAATAAAAATTTTGTTTCACACATCAACCCTGGTAATTTATGGCTTAGTGAATAATATATGTAAAATAAATTATGTAATCAGATAAAAACAATGACGATCATAGTGCAACATTACTTAAGCTTGCTACAGGTCTTTTTGCAAAATGAGATAAGTTAATAATTATAAAATGTTCCTGGATGTATATGTTTATGGACACTGCAATATACAATTTTCATATCAGTTTTAAAATGGGTGGTGTTTGATTACAATTTTCACTGGCAAAGTTTGTTAAGAGTGCTGCATCAAGGTATTGAACCCAATGGCATATTTGGCGAGCAAAGAAAAACGTTTCCATCAGTTGTGGAGGAGTCACAGCTAAATCTTCTACATCACTCTTGCTAAAATATTAGTTGTAATTGTAGTTGCCTTGGATTGGACGTAAACCTAATAAAATTTTGCACTTAGGGGGCGTTTTAGCTGGTCACAGTGGCAATAATATTATCCATAAGTAGCTGAAGAGCAGCATTTTGATAACAAACATAAAACTTTATTCTTATACCTAATTATATTTGGTAATAATCTAAAATGAGGCAGGGTGTGATGGTTCAATATACAGTGAACTGAACATGAGGTTGTATATTGTGGTATGGTAAAAACTTATAGATAGACATGCTTCATTATATTTTGATTGGTTGCTCACAGCTGGTCAGTACCAAGAGGAGAGAAATTATTTTAGCAACTTTTGGGAAAAAAGCCAAAAATCCTCGTTCATGCAGGAAGCTTTATAAATTTACTTTTCAAAAATTCTGTGGTACATGTAGCTAACAGAAACAAACCACAACTACCATGATTTATAACTTACAATTTCCAGCATGTGAGCAAGTAAATGGTTCTGAGAACTTGGCCTTCAATTCATTGTGCACAACTTTTTTTGTGTAATTATCCTGAAAAATTCATATACAAACCTGCTAGTTTCAGGGCAGTTACCCAATCTACAGATGGTTGTAAATAGTATAAATAGTGTAAATACAAAAAATTTGTAAATGTGGAAACTTTTTAATTTTCATGTTAAATGAAGTGAATATTATGTAAAATAGTAGAAAAGTAGATATGAAAAGCAAAATTTAATACTTTAATTGAATATAATTATCGTTAAATCATTATGCATGCTACTGTTGCCAGCGCTTAAAGAATTTTGACATTTTATGACACATTTCTGAATACTGGGTATTATAAACAAAGTAATGGGATAGAAATAAGACTTGACAAGACATTAGAACATTTGACTGAGACTTTTCCATGTCTACTTGTTGCAGTTCTGACATCTCATCAATTCTCATCTGTATTCCCAGATTGCCCGTAATCACAAGTGTCAAAAGAGCATTTAGAAATCTTTAGTGTAGGCAACAGTACTATGCAGTTGCTATAACAAAACACAGGGGTTTACTAATTCCAATGTTTTGACATCAAAATGGTGAAACAATGTAGAAGACGATGTAAAGCTCTTCAAGAACAATGAATTTACTTTCTTCCACTATTGGTAATATAATATACCCGACTGATAACTATTTCTTTCAGGAGTAATACATTAGGCCAAGGAAAAAAAATTGGTTGTTTCTCATCCAGATTTTAGATAATAAATAACAAATTTAAGAAAGGAAGTGGGTGGCAGAGAGAAACAACTAATTTTATTAACTGACCTTAGAATGAATAATTATTGGATCCCATCTTGGATCCTGAACTGTGACAAAAAAATTAATGTAAAAACATTATTGATGTAATATTTTTCTGTAAGAACTATTTTTATAAGAACTGTGAAAATCCAAAGTTAAAGGAATGCTTGAGTGAATGCTTCATTACACACTGTACAAGTAATTGCAGGTTTATTACTGACTGTGTGTTCACTACAGTTTGTTTAACCCTATTCAGACTGGCTTTTTTTCATTCCTGGGGGGGGGCATTACACCCCCTTTGTAATACTGAAAATATAAATGATACGAATGTACTGTGAAACTGGTAGCAGTAATTAAGGAACATGAAACAAATCTTTTGGTAATTAAAAAAGTCACCTCACATGATGATTTTGAATTTTAACAGTTGCCATGTTGGTTTTTTAAATGTCTTAAAGTTGCCAAAAGAGTCCCATTTGATTCAGAATTGCTGAAAAACTTCCTTAATGTACTTTGTCAATCTATTTTTGTAAAAGCAGCAACAGGGTTCCCGCTCAAAATGAGGAATGAAATTTTATGATTTTTCCATGACTTTTCCATGACCTCATTCCATTTTCCATGACCAAAATGTGTGCGACATGCGTCAGTGTCATTTCCATTTTCTTGACACACTTTTGCTCAAAATTACAAGGTTTTGAAAAACATTTATTCAGCAGAGGTAAAGGCCCAGAAAATATAAAATTCCATGACTTTTCCATGACCTCAGCAATTTCCGCTAAATTCCATGACTTTTCCAGGCCTGGAAAATGCATTTTCAAATTCCATGACTTTGCATGATCGTGGGAACCCTGAGCAAAAATGTCACACAATATTTACAGACCAAGATTTGCTGGGGCACTGTTCCAGAATTTGGTTGCCATGGCAACAGATTAATAGTATTAATGTATTGATTAAACCAAATTGTTCACTGATAAATGTTGGAAAAAGTCACATAACAACACTAGTGTAGGTCAGACTGTTTCAGAGAGATGGGGGATTTTAAAAAATCGGTGCATGCGTATTGCACCCCCAGTCTGAATAGGGTTAAATACTGGAAAAAAGTTTTAATATATATGTAATTATATTTACTAAAATTTTAAAACTTGCTCTAATTATTTCAAGTTTACAAATATTTATGCACATATTTTCTACAATATTTGAAATAGATCTAGGCCAGTCTGTAAAATAAGTTTTATAAATTTACATAATTTACACAATTTTTCTAAAATTAAGCAAAACCTATCGTACAATCACCTCTCTGTAGCTACGCGTACATGAATATGTATGGTAGCCCATAAGTGACATGCACTCTTTTCATGACAAGCCAAGTTGTTGGCCGAGTTGTTTTTCACAAGTTTCTAAATTTATGTGCATGTGTGGGTGTGGGTGTGAATTGTGGGCTCAAGATGACTGACTACAAACAATGGCAGCAACAGAAGAGAAAGATACATTGTTGGAGGATAGTGAAACATGCGCACTCTACTAACGACTCGGCCAACAACAACACCAACAACTTGGCTTGTCAAGAAAAGACTGCATGTCACTTATGGGCCACCAATGACCTGATATACATGTATGACCATAGACAACCAAAGCTCTTAAAGTTTTTAATACCTTAAAGGTAATATCTTCCTCAAACTGGCTATGAAGAATTTTGGCTTCCAGATTTAGTTAACATCTCCAAATATCAGAGAATGTGAAGTATTGTATATTCAATGTATTTCACCATAGCTAAATTACACAAAAGTAAACATAGATTTAACTTCTTTCTTTTATTGCAACCTGAATTTAAGTAAATTAGGGAGTAGAAACAACAGTCACAAATAAGTTGTGTGAGAGTGCAAAAGAGTAAAAATATAGTAGCCTTGAGTCAGTCCTGCGTGTCAAAAAAGCAAGCTCGATGGTGTCTAAAGTTGCCTGCTTTTCATTTTGTTGTTGTTGACATTACAACATCTATGCAAACGCAAGTCGAAACACATTGAAAACACCGAAATTTTGCAGGAAAGCACTCCAATCTTGGACTGACTAACCTCGATTTCATGTAACTTTGCTTTGTTCTCTGACATGGCGGCCATATTCGGATTTGGTGTATAGCTGAAGTACAAGTTTAAAAGAAGCAGTAGGACACATGTAAATATCAATTCAAATATACTCTGGTCAGGTGTGCTACTATGTGAAGGTTCCTGCTTACGAGAAGTTGCAGGGATACATGTAGGTTATGTTTCGTTACTTTGATACTAAACATTCTTACACCATTTATAGCCTTTTGACATGAAGATTTTGCTACCATACAAATATGAACATTATTTTATATCCACATAAATTAATATATATACATAATTAATATATATAATGAGAGAGGATGTTACATGGCAACAGAGATAAGATTCTATCTAAGTTCAGGTGTGACAATATCTCTCACAAGTGAGTAAAGCAAATTATACGCGAAAAAGATGTCCAGTACAAGAAAATAAAAATTGTATAGCTCCAAACATGACATGTAGTGTTCTGTTTATTATTCACCAAGTCCAAAATGCTTGGAAAAGATTTGGAAATCTTCAGAACATTTTCAAGAAAACACTTGGAAATCCTCAGAAAAATAGTTTTAATTATTTGGAAATTTTAAAAAAGCTTCAGAAAATCTTCAGACACTTGAAAGTCAGGGCCCAGTTGTTCAAAAGATGATTAACTCTAATCCTGGGTTAAGCCAAATTCAAAAAGCAATTTCTTCACGTTGGAATATGTTTCTGGGGCTTATGAAATAATATTGAGTCTTTCAAACTTGAAAACCCAATTGCTAAACCCAAAATGGCAGCCCAAACCAGTCAGCAAGGTAGTAAATACAAACATGGACTAAAAATTTAACCCTGGGTTAGTGTTTCAATCGGCTTTTGAACAACTGGTCCCTGATGTCTGGTGCCACCATATGATTACATGCGGCTTGTCAACACGATCAGAGCTCTTGAATGACTAAAGAGTATCACAGTGGGAAAATGATTATGAAGCACAATCACATGTTTGTTGTGATATATAAAACATAATTAGGTATGTTATCACTTATATTCTGCTTGTAAATCCTGGTAATTTATGTCATGGTGAATAAAAAAATCATATATTACACAAACTGTATACATGTTGTACCATCATTTATAAGAACAGCAACTCTAATGTTCTACTCTCTTACCTACAGAGCTAGGTACTCACCATAAATACATTTAATCATTGGCTGTAGTCTTTTAAGTAGAAATCCTGGGCACCATCTGGAGACCATACTCTGATGGGGATTAATTAATGAAAGTATTATTTAATGATGTATGATTGTTATTTTTAAAACAGCCAAAATAATCTGCCTCTTATAGCGAGACAGGAACTTTAATATTACTAATATATACATCCAGACATACATGAGGACAATATGCAGATCTAAGTGCATGTAATATGGTAAGTTAACAAAGTAAGTTGATCTTTAAGACTTTGCACATGCACAAACTATTAAGAAAGACTTTAAATAGTATTTGCAAAAACCATTATACATAGCCAAACAGATGTTTATTGCCATCGTGAAACGTGATTAAACTATTTATTAAATGTATGTATGTATGTACACAGTCTGTGCATTGTTATATCATTCAAATACATTGTAGCATTGTGCATTGTGATTGGTCAAGAAAGCTAATTAATATTATTTTGTTTCTGGAAACAGATACTCTTGTTTCATAGCTGGATACTTTTTCACTGCAAATTAGCATTAGTTTCAATTGCGATAAGTAAAACAAAACCACTGTTGACTGGTTTCTCCGTGGAAGATGAGGTTTTGTGTACCCTCGGGAAGAATGTTTCCCTTGGCTTTTGGCCTCGTGAACCATTAGTTCCCTCGGCTGAGTAAAAAGTCATCATCCACAGAGAAACCAATCAACAACTATGTAGTGTATACATACTGTACTGTACCCTGGTCACTTATGCCAAGATTTATTATATTTTGTTCACACTTCCTTTTCTGACCAATTATATTACAAATTACAATTAAATTGCATGCAGGTCTGAAACTGGCTATTTAGTATTCCAAGTTCAGAAATTTAGTTTGACTACATGTAATTGCTTTGCCTTTTAATGACTAGCATCTTGTAGTACTCCGGGGTAACTGAACTTGTTGGTCTTCAGGGACATACTATTAAGCATCATTTTCACAATATTATTTTGTTGATCAACGTTTCCACAGAAATGTAATATTAATTTATAAAGGCAGGTACTGGGGAATAAACACTGGTAATGTACTCTACACTGACTGCATTATAAACTGTTAGTGACTTTTTTCAGCCAGTTGTAGTTGGCATATCAACAATTGTTACAGTTTAAATGCTCATAATTATTGTGTTAGATCAATAAAATATGAACGTTTCTGGATTGTTTGTGGTGTTGTTTGTCTTGATCAAGAAATGTGCAAAACTGTTGAAGAATATAAAACCAAACAAGCTCCGACCCCGGTCCTTTTGTAGTTTCTGGAGTGGCAAATTACTGGCTAGAATGCCTTGATCTTTTGTGGTTTTTTCAAATGTGCTGCAAGCCTGCAAAATGAATAATTATTTATTTGTTTCTGAATCATCTATTCAGTGCTCCCAATCAGTTAGACTGCAGGTAGTCTTTCTTGTCAGTTCTGGTGAGCGCAAGGCAGTGAAGAAATATATTTTGCTCTGTGAGTGAATGAATGCTAGCCTTGTCAGTACTCGACTTCAGCTACTTCAGTCAAGGACTTCCAGTTTCAGAGTCACTTGTTATTAGTCCTTATGCAATAAATTGCAAGTTCTATCATCAATAATTGCATTGTTTAACTTTTTTTTTGGGGGGGGGGTGGGTAGGTGGTGTCATCTTGTAAGTGGGTGGTGTCATCTTGTAAGTGGGATGCATTCTCGTTCCCAGACCCCTGCTCGCTCTTCTAACAGTGCCCGCGTTATGCCACCCAGCGGTATTTGTAGTCATCAAGTGGCTCTGGTTTTCCTCAGAAAATACAGGCCTGTGATTGGCTGGAATAAAAACAACGGTAATAGAACGGTATGACGTATTTCTTCAAGATCTTGAAGAAGATCGTTGTGGACTAAACCAGAGCCACTTGACGACTACAAATACCGCTGGGTGGCATAACGCGGGCACTGTTAGAAGAGCGAGCAGGGTTCTGGGAACGAGAATGAGTGGGATGGGGAACAGTGTACTTTTTAGAGGGCGTTGTGGCCTATGATACTTTCCCCATGACCTAAATTTGTAAAAAAAAAAGAAGTAAAAATGTACACCTTCAATCTAGGATTGAATTTAAGAAACCAAGTGAACATAACATGGCTTATCAGAGCCAGCATTTAACTGTGGATTCTGTAGCATGTTACTACTCCTCCTTGGAAGGGATGCCAGTCTATCACAGAGTTACCCCCCAGCATTTTATCAGGTTCAGGTTTGCCCCCCAACAATTTGCGGCCATCAGGTACACTCATTTTTACACCTGGGTGAAGAGAAGCACAGTAAGAGTAAATGTCTTGCCCAAGGACATTACGTGATGCAAGTTACAGCAGCCAGGCTCAAAGCATCAACCTTTTGGCCTCAAGTCCAATTACCGGTAAGGTGCTAACCACTGGGCCACCACATCTCACATGTCCTTTGGCGAATCATCAAATAAAATAAAATGAATGTTTTTAAATATGGAAGTTACTTACAGTAAATTATATTCATGAATGTGTTGTTAAAAGATTCCTAGTGCCCCAGTAGAAGAAAAAGTGAAGTGAAAATCAAAGTGACTGGTGGAAGCAACAGTAGAAATGCAGGCTAATTTATACGTGATGGAGTGTTTTAACTTATTTTGACTTACCAGCATATAAAGGGTTGGAATACGACTGACCAGCTGCTACAAGGACAATGGCAAGTTTTGAATGCAGCACATTGAACTTAAAAACTGAAAGGTTATGTCATTCCAGACCATAATAATATTATGGACATTTATATGGTTCAATATTTATTCCATGCATAAATTTACTATCAGTAACATTAGATACTGGTTAGAATGACTGTAAAATATTATCATGATAATTTGTAAAAGGTTAGATTTTCATATTATGGGCATTGGAGTTGCATGAACACTGCAGAACAGAAGAGTGACCTTAAGCAAAATATATGTGAGAATTGGCACAAAATGTCAGAAAATCCCAGGAGGCAGCCTAGCCCCATGCATCAGCACTTGCCAAATGTCTCCCTAGGAAGTTATGTTGAACCCCCTCTCACGATGTCTTGGTATCCTGGATGTGTCGCTACTGAGCAAGGTTATCACACACCTAGTCATGGGGGAGTCAATGCAGGAAGCGAATTAAGGATTTTTTCTGGCCTACAAATTATCAGTCTTGCTACTGTTGTTAAGAATTAATGTTTTAATGTAAGTTCGTATTTCAAATTTGTAGGCTATTAGTTGCTGGCCTACAAATCTAAATTTTTGTCCTTTTTGTCATTTGTAGGCCCTTAATTTGTACCCTGCAATAGGGGGGAGGGGGGTGTATTCAACTTGGTCTTGGGGCAAGTATTATGGGATCTCAATACTGGTAACTCTATCACTTTAACCATCAAGGCAAAATTTCAAAGCTGTACCTAGAGCTACTAGAGTACTATTGTACAGGTATACAGGGACTGACACTCTGTAGTGGCCAACTACTTTTTGGCCAGCAGAAATAAGTCATAAGGCCCTGGTAGAATTTGGAAGGAACTGCTCCTTTTACTAAGAACCCAGACCAACTAGCCAAATGACAAACTCGGAATAATTTAATTTTGACCACTATTAGAAGCACCAACATGGAATTAAATGCAAGCAAGGTTCAAAAGATAGTTTCAGGTGAAATCTCGAACACATTCCCAAATACTCCAGCTTTACCAAATAAGTGAAATAAGCTCTATGATATCAATTTGTGTGTAATACTATACTGAAGATGAGACCATGCAGCAGAAGATCTGACCTCTTATAATGATTATTATGTAAATACAAATGCCAATGTTACGGTATGTATAAACTAGACTTGCTACAAGTCGACTCGCAAGACATGCGGGGTCGCCCCCCCCCCCTTTTTCAGTAATTTTTTTTTGATATTTGAGAGGTGGTACTTCCTAATAAATATGTAATGAGAAATGTTCTGAAAGGTTAGAAAATGCTATTTTAGAGATCCTAATTTCCTTTTACGGGGGATTATGACCCTCGTACGAGCTCACTCCTTCAATTCTAAATTGAAATGGTGCACTCCCCTTTCAAAATCTCTAGATCCGCCCCTGCCTTTTATGTACTTTTAAAATAGATTTTCATTTTGTTTACTACTGGCCTTAACATATAATTATCTTCAGTTGTAAGATTGCATATCTCTTGAATCCAGGACTTTAGAGGGAGGAGCAATGGTTCACCACAACTGACAAAACGAGAATTTGAATGAGCTCCAAAAGCCAAAGGTTCTATTTTATATTTATGGGGGTTAATAAGTCTGCCAAGAGTCTTTCTCTGAAAATATGGCATTTCCTGCATTTTGCAAAAATATTTTGAATATATTCTGCTTACAGTACTGGAAAAAGTTTTCGTAAATTCTTGTTCAGTCTATATTGTTGGGTTCAATTATCAAGTTGGTGGGTGGTTCAAAGGCAATTATTATCATGGACTCCATCGCCCCCCCAAGGTAATTTACCCATAATTCTTAGCACATGAAAACCCTAAAAAAACACTCACAAAAATGCACTGCATGGTCCTAAAAATTTCAAACCTAGCCTTCACAATGTTTTTAGTACAGGGACGAATTTCGCAAAAACATATGGCTTTCTATGTGCCTATTCGTTGTGTTAGGTTCGCAAGGTATTGTGGTTAAATGTACAGCCGCCATCTTTTT
>JANVCJ010071960.1:0-12413 GCA_026413505.1 Epizoanthus ramosus
GATACGGATACTATGTTTATCTGGCTTCAGAAAACAGTAAACAGCTAGGGAATAGCGCTAACACGAAGCGCGCAAACATATTTTTCCCAAAATGTATGTCTATCATATTCTGTAACCTTAACTGAAAATTATAAGTTCAACAAAAGCGATCGCTGTTTGGCTTTGTGCCATTGTTTGTTAGTCGTGAGGACAATATCAATTGCTTATCCGCCAGTGAGTTTCGTTCCTAGTTTCTTTATCTCTGTTAATCTTGTGTGACTTCAAGCCAGACGCGTATCTCGACGCTTTCGATAACTCGTCTGACACACAACTTCAATTCGTGCAAGTGTTGACTTCGGTTCATAATACTAGATCGTACAACCATAGCCACAGAAATGGTACGAGATATCTGTCACCGAGTTTGCGTTAGTTGTTTTTGAAACAGAAGTTTCATTATTTAATTAATCACTATTTTTCTCATACTCAGGCTTATTAGAATCCTCAATCGAATATTTACCCTTTCTTGCAGTCTTCGCGGCCCAAAGGAATTCTTGAACGTCTAGATGCTGGAGAGACAATCATAGGTGATGGTGGTTATCTCTTTGCCTTGGAAAAGCGAGGGTATGTGAAGGCCGGCCAATTCACACCCGAAGCTGCGGTGGAAAACCCAGAGGCAGGTTAGATAATTTTAATCATTTTAAAATAGTATATATATTAGCGGGCTCTGAAATACTTCATTTCACCCGAGTGCAGGATAATATTGAGCTTATTGTAGTCTTTTATTTAGCTTAGATTGACAAATCATCGATACTATAAGACAGGTAAGATAAGATAAACACCATTTTACTACGGTAACTATAATTACATAAGTAATTTTCTTCTAGACCGAAAAACAAAAAGTTAAAAAGGTTTAAAAGAGTTATGTCAAATACAAACTTTATAAAATTTATGCGCAAAAAGACGTGTATCTATCTAGAAGTATATAGGCTCACCTAATCTGGTCTGATCTAATCTCAAATCTCTAATCTAAGCTAATACTAATTTAAACTGCTGGAAAGAATATCCTAACATTAGTACAACTCCATGATTTTGGCTCTGTATCCTGAAGAGAGGCGAATTAAGATATGGCAAATTAAAAATTAATTTCTTTTGCAGACATTTGACTTTGTGTGGCGTCACGGAAATATTGCATACACAGTATAAATTTACATATGGAAAAGTTCACTTGTAGACCTTTATCACCTTTTGAATGTCAATCGAAATATTGAGTTAGCACTTTTTAAATATCAGAAATGGAAAGGACAGGTCGAAGTTGGTAAGCAGCGAACATTTGGGAGTTTTATCTAAAACAAGAGGCTACTTTTAGCCTGTACTCGGGCTGCATTGGTAGAAGCTTGCTATAGCTATAAAGCATGCTTCAGTGGTCAGGATATTACAGGGGTGGAGCCTGCGAGGAGGCTTTTGTGTGCAACCTAACATAATTGAAGAATGGGCGAGGAAAGGGGAAAATAATTATCATTTTCCTTCTACTGCCCTTTTCTGTCACTTGACCATGCTGGGACTCGGGGTACTTCTACACTTGGGCTATTCGGTTAAGTGTCACCCTTCAGCAAGGTTATTTCAGTAGTGTACATTCGCAGAATAAATACAAGATTTTGAGCTTACTGGTTTTTTTTGTTTCCGGTTTTAGGCAAATGTGTTCGAGAGTTCAACTTTTACTTTTAAAAAGTAATGGCAACAAAAATGATTTGTCTTCAATAGGCAATTTTTAATTACTATATTTTCCCTAAGAGCCGAGAAATATGCAATCCCCTCCCCCCGCCCTCAAAGAGTACCCCTTGTAACATTAAGCCTCCTTCTCTCCTTCTACTCAAGGGGATGGTAGGGGTGGGGATTTTGACATTTAGTCAACGATTTTTCTACAAAACTAGCCCGTCTGGATGACATTCTTTGTCAAGAAACATGAAAATCCCTATCCAGGG
Organism: Epizoanthus ramosus; assembly: GCA_026413505.1. NCBI lineage: Eukaryota > Metazoa > Cnidaria > Anthozoa > Zoantharia > Epizoanthidae > Epizoanthus > Epizoanthus ramosus. The sequence continues at coordinate 1,962 of JANVCJ010071960.1, forward strand.
GTAAGCCAGTTATTTGATCCCCCACCTAAAGAACCGAAAATATGAATTAATACAATTGATTTTAACAAATAATTTAGTATAACTTATTTGCTTCTCTTATGCAAGAGTTTTTTCTACAATCACAAAGATATATCCTCTTTGAGACTGAGGTAGATATATTTATTTATTAGGTGACGTATTCTGTTTAGACTGTCCTGTGATCCATAACATTACGTTGCTTCCAGTAAATTGAATATTGCTGATACATTAGTTTGAATACAGAGCTTGTGATGCAAATAACCCAGGGGCATTCCGTCGGGCGAGGGAAGAGAGGGGATTGGTTAAAAGTTAAGTCAAGGAAAAACAGCCCCTGAAGACATAGTCTTAAATGACTATAAACATAGTCCTAAATGACTATAAACAGTTGCGCTCGCCGCTGATAGGCCTCAATAATTCTGATTGTTTATTTAGGCCAATAGGCGACAAGCAGACCAAACAATACGTGTTGGAATGATATTGACCTTTCTGTTAACTACTGTCTGTTGTCGATCCATCATGAAAGAAATTGAAAGCCAAGAACTTTGCAAAGCTGTGGAAGCTGGATTACAATTATTTCCCAGTGTGAAGGAGCTTAAACCCGAACAGCAAATGGTTGTTCAGAAAATTGTTCGTATTTTCCGACATATTTTCCTTTAGCAATAAATGAACATCTTGGATGACCGTTTCTTTTGATAAAATATTTTTGGCGATGCCTTTCTCTGGGACACGCACGATCTCATGACGGCAGGCAATATTTGAAAAGTAAGACTCTTGCGGAAACCAGTTGGCAATTCGGCGAACACATCCGTTCCACGAATAATTTATGATTGGCATTAAACGAGTTTCCTAGTATGAAATAACTATATAGAGAAATCGGAATTTAAAGAAACCATCTGAACAAAAAAATTAACTGTAGGTTGTCAAGAATCTAATCTGATTAGAATCTAAAAGAGAGTTACGAAATCTACAAAGGAAGGTTCTTTATAATGAAATCTTCAGCTTTTTTCAGATTTTTACTGCTCACTATTTCGTGGTTCACGTAAAGATTGATGAGTCCAAATCTCTCTCTGGGCGGCTAAACAAAATGGAAATTTGAACATCCGGCAAATTATATTCATACTACTTGAAATAAATTGATTTAAAGTCAGCTTTCAATCTAGGTTTGAAGATGCCAAAATGGGATATCAGAACAGACGATTAACTCTGGTTTCTGAATCATACATGAAGTATAACAACTTCCCCATGGTTGTGAGTGTAACCCCAGCATTTTGCCAGGTGTGTCCCCCAACAATTGGCCAGGTACCCATTTACATGCGTGTGTGAAGAGAAGCACTGTAAAAGCAAATTAAATGTCTTGCCCAAGGACATTACTCTTAAAATAAATTAGCTTAGCAGATAACAAAAATGAATCAGGTATGCCAAAGCATTTCCATATAAGGCCAAACAAAATAAATTCCCGGTTTTTCATCATCAGTGCCCACATTTTAAAATAGTAAAATATAGAAAATATTTCAAAAATATATATTTTCTTCCGCTCCGTGAGTGAAATGACACGAATGCAACCGATGCGATCCGTCCGTTTCTAAGAAAACTTCATGTCTCATTTATGTGGCACAAAAAGTTGACACATCAAGGGATATTGTTAAAAAGTACTTGAAAAAGTTTTAATGAAAAACGAATTACCTTAGACTTTAACTTTTGTGAAGTGTCCCAGTCTCGTCTTAATCCAAAATTGTATGAACATTCGAGAAGGAGATCCTGATATGACTAGTAAAAATTATATTATGTCATTGTGTTGTCATAAATAAGTCATCTTAAACACGGAGGGAATCTGAAGTCCGCTAGCAACTCGTGAATACACCAGGGATATTTGCAATGGGATTCACAGCACGATGTGCAGTGGCTATATTCAATCTGGTTTTGGAATTGCTACACTCTCCTCGATGACTAGAGGCCCACCCCTAATATCATTATCTTGTGATAAATAAGTCACCTCAAACCGGGGGGGGGGGGTGCGTGATGTCACTAGCAATGCATGAATACACAAATGACATTTGCAATAGGATTCACAGCACGATATACACAGTGCATATATTTAGTCTGTTTAAGGAATCCCCGCCCCCTCCCTAATAGTAGTCCACCCCTAGCCGGGGTCGTTATGCTGTGATAAATAAATCATATTGCACAGTGATAATGTGAATTCATTACCAATGCATGAATACACTACTGGTATTTGCAATGTGATTCACAGCACGATTCACAGTGCTTCTATTCAGTTTGGGTTCAAGCACGTCAACTCTTCTGTTTCCCTCTAGAACCTGTTGTTTAAACTTTAAAACAAAAAACATATTTACGGTCAAAACAGGCAAGATGAGGACAAAGAAAAAAGAAAACCCGAATCAAATCTATTTTTATTTGGTAAACGTTACCGTTTTCGTTACTTCTGGGCTTATCAGTGGTAAGAATCGACAGTTTTCTGTTGTTAACGTTATATACTGGGTCTTCTTGTGGTTCTGTCCTTTAAACTCATTGTCAGAAGTACTAGAGTTCCAAAATTTGCCTACTGTTCAAAAGAATATCAGAAAACAAACAATAGAACATACAAAATAGAAATAAAAACCTCCCTCGCGTTAAGTTTTCCAAAAACTTCTCATAACTGAGAAACCTGGAATATATTTTATTTGGACTATCAGATTGTGACACTTCTACTACTGGATCAACAAAGCTTCCTTGCAGATATATTTTCTGTTAAAATATTTGTTGCTTTGAATCCATTTTCTTTCGTTTTAGGTTCTTGCATTTTTGGGAGAAAGCTAGGAGTTAAAATTCGTATATGAGATCAAGCAGTAGTTCTATTTTACACGCTTTACGTCTATGCATGCACGTGTTTCAATTGTCGGGTCTGACCGCCGGTCGAACCTCGGGACTTCGAGATCTAACGACGCGGACGTAGCACAAGACAGGATGTTGAATTCTTCTCCTCCTTTTCTCCTTTTCCTGCGAAATACGCGAAACTGCTTTTTGCTTTATTGTAAGTCTAAGTTCTATTTCAACAACAGTGACATCCTCATCATTTATGAATACAGCACTGATATTAGATAAGAGTATGGATGCAGGGTAAACAGTGTCGCGATTTAACTTACCTCACGTACACCTTCGTCATCAAAACGCTAGCATCTAAGTACATTTGGTAAATCTATTATTTTGACATCCCTGAGAGGCTCTTTTTTTCCCAAGCCGGTGTTTGGGGTTTCTGGTAAATCACTGCACGTTTCGGCTCGCTGATAAACTTCTCCTTATGTGCAGGTCTTTTGTAAATCGGGATAGGGAAATGGTGAAGCAGTTGCCAAACAATGTGGGGTGCAACGTTATGTCTTTTGCTATTGTTTGACTAATATTAGAGTCTACCGTAAAGAGTAGGTCTGTAGCTTTATCTCATTTTCAAAACTTTTTCCGACTCAGTTTCTGTGAGGCCATCCCCACTTTTCCCCGTTCATTATCATTTCCGATCGTGAAGATAGGGTCGGTGGGTCGGTAAAATTGGTCAGGGAGCTAACTCCTCGTGTGAAACGGTTATTGGAGTTCTTTAATGGAATAGAAAGTGCTTCCAAAATATTTTGAAGCCTCTGTCATTTGATAGTAAATTATCTTACACCTGTTTTGTTGATTAAAAACTTTTGGTCGATCAGATGATGGTAAACGATACAATATATATTAATGGCGATTGATAATTTAGGTTTACATAGGGTTTATAATCTGCGCATATTAAAAGAGTGTAGTCCATGGATTTCACGAAACTATAAAATTGAAAAAATATAATAAAAGTGATTCCTGTAAATTTATTACAAAAAGCACAAAGCGAAAACTCTTATCAGTCCTCTTAGTGTCTAGTGACATGTACGGAGAAGTAGATTCCATTTTTTAACACACTATAAGCCACAGACAATTTTAAAGCGACTGATCCAACAGCAATAGAGCATTAACAAGAAAAATGTGTGGTTCCAGAAATTATATACCTCTTCCTCTGACAACCCCTCCCCCCAAAGCCACAGTTGCTCCAGATGATTTCTTGGGTGGAACCCGAACTACAGTCAAATATTGAGTTCTGGTGTTTCTGACCTTGTTTATCACAGAAATACTTCAAAAGTCCTTGAGTTAACAAATTAAGTGTTCTGATGAATTTCTTGCTTTGTGACTCATTGGTTTGGCAGAAAGGAAGTGTAATGGTGATGTGTCGGATTTAGAGAAATAAGGCGATTTCTGTAGCTGAAGTATAATGACTCCTTCACATAAATATTGTGGCTCTATACGCTTGAGGGATTTCATTAATTATTTTATTTAAGTGTTAATCATTCTCAATTGTTCGACATCGCACTCGAGCACTAGGAACCATATGATTGCCTATACAGTAAACTGAGACTAAGTATAACATCTATAGTTTACGTTTGGTGAACGTCTTTGCCTGCAATTTCTACTTGATTTAATTGAAGAGAGGGCAAACCGATTTAAAATGAATTCTTTTTATGTAACCGATTAGACGCGGATTTGTTTTCGTCCAAATGGATCATTTTGAAGTCACCTGAACCTGGCCTGTTGTGAAAGGGTGTGAGAACTATCACAAAGACTGAGAATCACTGTGTCAGTTCTGTTTCAGTTCACAAATCCGCCTGTTATGTTCTCGACTTAACGTTCTATACTATCGAGCAAGGAAAGACCATCTGGACGTATTATCTCACTTTAAGCTTTATTTCTACTTGCTTACACTGATAATAATATAATAGTAACGTGATTACAATGATAGGAAGTTCGTCATGGTGTTCAGTCGGGAGTATTCGTCTCCTCAACAGCCTGTGTTTGCTCGCGTTCCTCAGACGCATTTCCATGATCTATATTGATTGAATCTATCATTGGAGGTAACTATAGATTATTATCGTTAACCGGACTGTCTTGCTGTCAAAAGAACACATACACACTAATATCTGTTCAAGGAGGGAGGCGGGAGGGGTACAATTGTCGATTGTTTGTATATAGAATCAAACTTTGTTAACTTCCTATGCATAAAACTGATTCCAGTTTGCATGACGTTCACCTAGAAAAACAAATCGATTTAAGAACAAAGAGAAAAACTATCATTCTTCACCTAAAACCCCCTTTCCTAGCATATCAAATTGTCTGTCCCTTACTACATTATCTATTTGTTAAGGATGACTTCAGTTGTGAAACCTTTCTTCAGATTATAGAATTGAATGTCAGTGTAAGTTGATTGGGCATCAATGTCCTGCAAGTACGTATTATGATCTGTGGGTGCCACAACAACCCCATCCACCCTAATGGAGTCAATGGGATTGCTTCCATCTAGCAGTACAGACAACCTGATCGCAACTGATTGTGGTTGACTAACAGCACAAAAAAGGTAAGTAGATCCAGCTTCTGAAGCCCTTGCTAGTGGTGGGATTGTGGTTGATGCCGCGCCTGCGCAGTAGTTACCTATGTTGGGGACAGGAGGTACAGTTCCTTTTCCCAACTTGAGATGTGGATAACTGATGCTGAGATACAGTTTGTCAGCGGTTTCTTGTGCCATCATCAAGCATTCGCCAGACGTATGTTTAACTGGTCCTTGTAACAAAGCACAAGGTTGAAATACAGTATAACCGTAGGTATCAGGAGTACCATAAAATTGGACAACATGTGCATTGGTGTCATCTTTGAGGACGTTGTAAACAGTTGAGGAGATAACTAGAGGTTTCACGGGCACCGATAATCTACCATGCACAGGTTCGGCGTTAACATCCACCAAGTAGTTGTATTTCTCTGGTGTAGTTGGATTGGTTCCGTGGTTAAACCAGGCTCTACAGTAACCACTGGATTCTTCTTTAACAACCAGGTTCTGCGCTGTAGGGTTTGGGACATAGTATCTGTTACCATTTACATCTACAAGCACGACATCATGCGAAAAGGAAGTGCTGTCAAGTAATCCGGCATCGTTACAGCGTAACACTAACAGATTTGAGGAGCTCGTTGGTAAGGGTGGAGACAGTGATGGGGTAGCACCTGTCACTTTGTCTTGGAACAAAGTTGTATGTATTTCCTTCGAGGCTGTAGAAGAAATTCCGCTTCCAATTGCCACTAGATAGTCGTTGAAAAAGAACACCGACTTCTTGAACTGAAATGGTTGTTTAAGAGGATGGGAAGGATCTACTCGATTATCAGGTTGTTCGAAATTCATTCCAAATACACCATTTCTTTGCGATGCGTGACTGCTACTTCCTTGGAACGTTGCTGCTCCTGCAAGCTTTTGGGGCATTGCAATCCTACCGGTGCCTCCCACATCCTTAATTTCAGCACGAGTTAACTGAATAGCCGTTGTTCCTGGAATTTTTGACCAATTCCACTCGGCATTTCTTATATCCTTTGACTTCAATGATTTTTCATCATTTGCGATTAGCATTGCTCCATGGTCAACGAACACTCCCAATACATTTTGGTTGGAATGATGGTAACGTTCAGGGCCAAAAACATAATTATTAAACCCTTTTACTGTTACTACCCAGTCATTGCGTCGATGGATTGACATTGCAGCATAATTTTTAGCCCAATTGCCTCTCGGCGAGTCCTCTTTTGTAATAGGTGGAACCGAAGATGCAGCAATGTTCTTAATATCTTCCAATAATTGTGCAGCGCCAAGAGTTCTTAGGTAAGAGATTTTGCCTATTTGACCTTTACACAAGTTTGTACCGATTGGGCATCTGGGACGGTTCGGGAAATCATAAAGTCGTAGAAACATTTTTGCATTTGCTGGGTCTATCTTTAGGGTCGTAGGTTCAAGTTCCCCATTCGCCGCTTGATTTGGAGAGACTACTGCAAGGTAACCATACGCAGGCAAGTCTTTGCCTAGGTTTGCTTTATCGTAATCAGGATATCGGCCATTCACGCTTGGAGGTGTAGAATATTTTACCGCCATCGTGCGCAACAACTTAAGAGCATTTTCAATGTTGGTTTTAGATGTGTCACTAAGTTGGTAGTGCGTACGATCTAAGAGATAGGAAACTAGGCTGGCCGTGTGAAGAGCATCTGGAATGTAAGCTCCCTGGTACACTATTGAGTGATGAAATCCAAGATAGTCTGGCTTAATAAGTCCCAACAAGCCTTCGTTAATTGTGAAAGCATTGTCCATCCAGATCTTTAACCTATCCATGTCTCTAAGTCTTACTTTTTTTTCTGTTTCATTACTTTGTGGCATTGCTAATACTGTTAAAAATCTATACAGAAGAGTTGTCCTGACTCGATCGGCGGTTGTTCCTTTGTATTCAAAGTTCGTTTGGTAAATTTCGCCGAAATCACTGTACCACTTCATGGTTTCAATAGTATGGTGCAGTTTTCCTTCATTTTCAAGCTCTCTTTTCATTAGGAATGCAGCATGCATAAAGCCTGAACCAGTCAGCATCTCATGCTTCAAAGATCCCAACGCGCAGCCGTTTGTAAAACCTTGGTCTGTGATATAATCAAATAGAAGCAGAATTTTTTCCTTTCGTCTTATGTTCACGGCCTCAATTGCATCTTTAAATCGGTTGAAACACACTTCTTTCTCACTGGGGCAGAACGAAGAGTCTACTCCATTGGCTGGAATTGATCCTGTTCCAAACGACCTTCCAAATATGGTATCAAAATCCGTATTCTTGGACGTTATTGCTTCTAAATCATGCCCATTAATTGTTCCGCTACAGTGGTATGTTTTCGTCAATTCACATGATACAAAATCTATACGTGACCAGATGTTGTAATCCAGTGCAAGAGGAAGTAAGATTTTATGGAAAACAACTTCAAATTTCATTCCAATGTTTGGATTAGTCTTTCTACCGAAGAGGGGCTCGCCATGTTTGGTTGTTGGGTCAATATTAAGGTCGGTAAATAACTGATGTGCACATTCAATATTTCCAGATACATCATTGCATGGCCTGCGTGGCTTGTTCAGTAAACTTTTCCATCTCATCTTAAGGTATGTTGAAGCTGTTGGAGTCCTGTGCAAGTCAAAGTAAGCGGTATCGCTCCTTGCATACCAGTTGACAAGTCGTTTTTCAATTAGTCCTATCTGGGTTAGTTTAGCATTGTCTACAGTGCTTGGCAACTGTGTGGGCATCTTTGACCTAACACTCCAGCGATAGGCCTGTTCCCAGAAGTCCCTTTGATCGTTGCGCGCAAGTGCGTCTTGTTCTGTGATGCTGTTAAATTGATCACAGGTAAAACATCTCGTACTGTCGAAATTTTTAATTGGAGGCACGATACTATCACGAGATTCATAGGTTGATCTCTTAACAAATTCCAGTAAATCAAGATAGATTACATCTGATGTAGTTCCTGTAATGGAAGGCGATATGATGGAAAACGTTTCTATTTTTGATTGTCTGCTATTAAGGCAGTTTGGGTCTGGAATAGGTTGTGGGTTAGCTGAACTGGAAGGACAGCCCTTGAATTCCTCATAGTTAACCCAAACTGCTCTCCATCCTTCAAAATTGAGTGACATACGAAAACACGATGTGGTAGGAGAAATTGTTGTTGGGCAGCCGTTGGGAAGTGGCGATTTTAAAGTTTCATGCAACTCAGTGCACAACGTTAAGCATTTTCCTGATCGTTCATTCGTATTGTACATGTGAAATCTTATTGCTCCTCGACTTGTGTCCCATTTCTCAACTTTTTTGTTTGAAAGATCAAATTCCAGTCGGTTGTCAGAGGCCCAAGTCCATTTGAGTGAGTGGGACCCGTGTTTGTACCTGTCAGAACTGATAGTTGGTTGGGTGGAACCGATACCACTTGAGGAAATTCCGTCAGTCGGTTGTAAGGCATTTTCAAAATCATACATTTCTAAAAATAATAAATGGATAGAATGCCCATTAGTTGCCAAGAAATATTTCCTTTGCATGGTTATTTAAGCTTTATAATGACTAAACTGCAGTATACTTTAAGTCGCGCCGTCACGAAGTCTATTTTATTTTATTATTTATTTACTCTTGTCCACCTTGTTATTTTCAGTTAGAAAATATTTTATATTTGTTGAATTTGTTTTGTTTTTGCGTTTGAAGAAGTTTCAATTGTAGGAATTGGATGACTGAGTTTTGAAATCGCTCTAATAAAGTCACAATTTGTAATTGACGTGAACGTGTGGAGTTGGATTATGGACAAAAGTGTCAGTTGATCACTCTTCATGCCATAAGATTATTGGTAGAGATATCGTTGGATCGTACGGCGTTTCATTTGATCGTTTTTAATGTCATGTACTTTAGGCCATTTCCTTATATGGCAAGCTACTCCGTTTTAGTTACTCCGTTAGTTAGTTCGTTAGTTAGTTAGCAATATGTAAAGCTTATTTGAGGATTCATGGAGAATCCGCTAGATTAAATTAAATTAAATTATTATTATTTTTATTATTATTATTATTAATATTATTGTTATTATTATTATAAGCTGGACTCCCAGAGCTGGAACTAAATCATTGCGTTATGATTGGCTGAAAGCTTAACCCTTAGGGACATAAGGGGGGGGGGGGGGTTATTTTGACCCCCTAAGATTTTTCGACCTCAAAATTTTGCCAAAATCTTTTTAGAAACTATAGCCAGATAACGCTTATTAGGTGACGTAAGCATTGATGACGTCATCGGAATAAATTGTGCAAATTAGTTCTTGTTTTCAGAATACCAAAAACTTTCAAAAAATGGTTCTAAGATCCAAATTTTTAGTTTTTTTTTCGGTTTTTCATAGTTTTAGCGTGTAAAGTGTTGTTTTTAAACTATTACCACTAATATCTTTCGGAATGAACAAAATTTAAAAAAATATTAAGAAACAAAGATGGAGGAAGGGGGTATTTTTTTCGACACCCCTTAATTTTTTTTTGATCTCAAAATTTAGCAGGTTGACTAATCGCTAAATCTTTTTAGCAACTGTAGCCAGATAATGGGGGAGTGTTTTGACACTAATTAGATGACTTCATAGCTCTAAGATCCAAGTTTTTAGTTTTCTTTTTTGTATTTCATAGTTTTAGCATGTAAAATGTTGTTTAATAAATATTTCCATTAATATTTTTCAAAACTAACAAAAACTAAAAATCCAAGATGGCCGCCAAATTGGGGGATCTTGTTCATATTTCCATATTGACGCAAACTACGACCAGTTATTAAACATTATGCCTCTAATACTATTATTTTGATACAAAAGGACCAGATTCACCATCTCCAATCAACTGTAAAATAATTATTCCCGGTACACATCCGTTAACAAGTGAAAAACACATTTTTGGAAAATGACGTCATTGTTTAGATTCTAGTAATCATGGAAACCAATTAAATGTCACGTAACTGTACCTCAATTAAAGATTTCGTACCAATAACCATTCATACCAAGTTTCAGTGGAAACGGATTAATGGTTCGAAAATTCTTTGGGGG
>JANVCJ010071971.1:0-10000 GCA_026413505.1 Epizoanthus ramosus
TGAGTTGAGTTGAGTTGAGTTGAGTTGAGTTGAGTTGAGTTGAGTTGAGTTGAGTTGAGTTGAGTTGAGTTGTGTTGTGTTGAAGGACCCCCTCCCCCTCCCTGAGGATGATGAAGTGGGCAAATACCGCTCATTTTATGATTGATGTTGAAACAGAAATAGACTACGAGCTGTCCCTCTTTTCCCTCCGTAATCATCTCTTTCTTCCCAAGCAGTTCTTTTCCTCGCCCAATTCTTCTCACCTTTCACGCTCTGTACGATCTTATTTTCGCCAACTCTCGACGGATTACTGAGGGAAAAGAGGGACCGCTCGTAGTCTATAAACAGAAATGTTGATGTTGCGAATTGTGACCCCATCTTTTCGTTTTTGAACGCAATTGAAGAATGTTCTATTATTGATGATTCATGGCCCCTTTACGCTCCCATCCCCCACACCTCCCCCGGAAGTATTCTTTTTTGGGTACGGAATCATTTGTAGACATGTCTGCCTCAAACTTCCACAGAAAATATCAATCCAAATTATTGCTATCATGAAATATTCTGTTCCCATGGCAAACAAATTTTGAATGAGAGTAAAAATGAAAATGAGGTAAAATTTCACACTTCGATGCATCTTCTGTACTTTTCACGGGTTTCCATTTATATCACACTTTAAACTGGAACCAATAAAAAACAGAACAAATGTTTGTCGTTGGTTCTGTATACAGCTCATATTTTATTCTGTGGTGCATTGTATTCGAAACCAAACTGAACAGAGAAAGTTTTAATCCACCTAATTATAAACTTAGTCAGTTGAGTACAGAATTGAGCGTTAGATCACAATCACTATCATTTAACATCCATTAACTGTTTACAACTGTCAATTCTGTTCTAATGTATATTCATCTGTTTACAACAAAGACGCGCGAATATTTACAGCTAGGATAAAATCCGTATTTGAATAGAGCACAGTCTTTATCAGCCAATGCTGGGTCGAGTGCATTGAAAGAAGCCTGGTCTACATCGAGGAGCTTGTAATCTCTTCGGCGCGTCATTTTCTTCTAGTCCTAGGAATTTCTCAACATCTTCCGCTACGTCACGACGGTTCTAGAAATTGAAACGATATTATGAGCATCTAGACACAAATGTTACTTTAGGAAAAACCAATAAGAAGTTTTGTGTTTTGAAGAGAGTATATTTCTTTTGTAAAAGAAATATGAAACGTTTGAATATAATATTGAGAAGAATGAAATGTGTCCAGAGAAAAACAAAACTATACAAACTTTGAAGGATAAGTCAGTGGAGCTTTGGTTTTAAAATTATCCCTCTTTTTTTAACAACTTGGAAATTAGTTGTCTCTTTTGTACAAAAATCGTCCTCAAATTCCAATGTATTACATTGCATTGCATTGGATTGCATTTTACATTATTATTATTATTATTATTATTATTATTACTATTGGTAGAGTAAGTCCGTTTTCGCGTGATAACCTTTTAAAGTGTCCACGTTTCACCGTGTTAAGACAATTTATCTTGGTTTATCGATGGATAGATGGCTCGTTTTATTTTTTGCTTTCTTAATCAATGATAAATATTTTTTTCAAAAGGTATATGGCGGAAGTGAATAGAAATAATTTCGGCTCCTTCCGATTCTTACATTTCGGGTTTTATTTTGTGATTACCAAGGAAACGGATTTAAAAAAGGAAATATTATGACGGGCGTCAGGTGAAAATTTAGTAACGAATATTACCTTCAGATAATATTTTAGACAATGGATTTGAATTATTAGAGTAATGTTTGCTATCATGATCTCTTTGTGTATATTGGCTGTTCCCTTGCAATCATACACTTGGGAGATTACAAATTATAAAATCACAAAGAATATAATCAAGAGAGATTACAATATCGATAAATAATTCGTTCTTCGTCTCTAACGTGTGATTTTCTGTAAACACAACACTAGATTAAATTAATACACATATTACTTGACCAAAACATTTCGGTTTTCTGTTGTAACTGCCATTAAATTTATACACGTTGCGTTCTTTGCATATGGGCAAAAGAAAAATGATAATTTCTACTAAACGTCATTAGTAATTCCTAAATCCTTCTCACATAAACACAGTTAGGGTTTGTTTCGCCCGTTTCCAAAATAGCACTATTACACAGTCACACCCTCATAAAATAAGAAGTGCTATGTGAAATAAAATATCGGTAACTTTCCTTCCCTTGCTACTTGCAGTAAACTGCTTTTCTCTTTTGGAGCAAAAGACAGATACTCACTTGTGTTGAAATTAGATCCTCTACTGATAGATGATCAGGGTAAATTCTCTCCAGCGGCTTTGACTGTATAGTCGACAGTAAAATACTCAAAGCAAACAAAAGTATTATGTACAGACTCTGGTACTTCATATTGTTCATACGATGCTTGCACCAGTTTCTCATTGGAAGGGTATCCTCTTCTATCGAAGATAGTGAAGAGACTCGCGCCAATAAATAGACAACGAGTTCAGGTGACTTTTTATAAGCGTTTATGGTTTATGTTTACACGTAGGATGTAATAAAACCAAAATGATTTTGAGTTCAATTTCCGTGACAAAGTTTACTCACTTTGAAGAGCTCCATCAATTTCCTCTATTTCAAATTACATTGTGTTAAATATTAACTAACTTTCCTATCTTGTTTCTTCAAACAATTAAAGATTTTCACCTTATTCAATATGCTACCACTCGAACATTGATAATTTCGTTAAAAAAGTTAATAAGTTTCGATATGTTTCGGTTTAAGAGCAGAACAGTTGATGACTGAAATCTGCAGATCTTCAATACTAAATCACAGAGTGAATCAAAGTACAGAGACTGAACTACTGTAACCTTTATCCATGATTAAAATTGCTTCCTTTTTAAGTTTCCACACGGCTATTGTCACTTTCCAATTTCCATTTGAGTTGTTCAAACAAATTTAGTCCTTTGTCCGTTGTTCATTTTTCTCTTACTGTTATTCTTGTCCACAAAATATCAGAAAACATTATTTATGTAGTTTCTAATGAGTAATAATATCGGTCAACTTTTCAACACATTTTATAGAATTTGTTTCGCTTTCATGAAATTTAATAAACCAAAATATGGGTATAATCGGTCGCTATCTAAAGTAAACACTTCTTACAAAATATTGTTTCAATACGTGTCAGCACTAGTCATGACATGTTCCATTAACTTTTCAACTAAAATTATTATGTATATTTCTCTTCTTTAATAAAGAAATATTGTATCTTTGTCTTTATGTTTGACTATAAGGTAGTGAGGTGAACCAATCCTAGATTTGACCGTTTATTTGGCTCTGTTATCATGTTTTGAATTCGGCAGGAAGATATACTTCCTTGAAGGCGAACCTTTAACACCTGCAGCTTAATTTTTTCTATGGCGGCGATTGACAGAACATTATGAATAAGCCGGAATGAAGGAGCAGAATTCAGAAAGCCATGTCTTGGCGCTACTAATAAGCTACTAGATTTCAGCTCAGCTGTAGATAGCATTCTAAATAGATAATTTTGATCCATTGACAGAATTTCGATCAAAGAGAGCACATTGCAAATGGTAAGTTATTATCCTACTTGGTGCTGTTTGTTGGGGCATAATTTCATCTGTTCTGTTCGAAGTTAGTTTAATGTAGAACAGCAGTATTTCTTTAGAATTAGTGTCTATGTATCATTCCCAAAATTCGTATATGTATATATCTCTTTTTACATGGAAATCATTTTCGGTGTACGAAATTGTATTTTGTTTTTAAAACATGGGAAATATAGTCACATTGTCTGCGTGAATGGCTTGAGCCAGGTTGGCGCAGTCGGACTAAGATTCCTTTGTCTCCCAACCAGAAGGTTCCGAGTTCAATACACTGTATTGCCGACCTTCATTCGCCACACTGTCCGTGGACACGGACGGTAAGCCCTTGTTCTATCGGGAGACTTAAAAGAACGCATAAATTTGACGATAAGAGTAGATTAATGCCGGTGTTGTTGACCTATCTACTCTCTTAAGCTACTGTTTATCGAGATCATACAGGGACCGTATAGCGGCAGTCTGGGGCATCTTCGATGCTTTCGGTTCAATCTCTGTGATTCTGTAACGCGCATTTGAACAATTGTTCCCATGGAAAAAGTGCAGTATAATTGTAATACCATTGTAACTTTAAAGCTCATTCAACAGTGTTCCATTTTTAAAATACATTATTTCGCCGTATATGTTTGCTCATAATTCTTCAAGAAATGCGTTTTAATTTGCCAAAACGACGAGTGCATTCAAATATTCTAACCATTGCAAAATGTTGCTTTTTGATAAACATTTGCACCACCGCTTTGTACCGACAAGCTTCATACAATGGAAAGAGAGTTGAACAGTTATCGAGCTCGTGTATTGACGTAACATTGAGATCGTGTCTATTTATATTCTGTCAAGTGTAGAAGACGGGAACAAGTTACTCAATCCCCGCTGGAGAGGGTGACATTTGATTAGGTCTCGTGTCGTTAGAATAACCAATAAAAACGCGCGATTTACCTGCCACAATGGGTCCTTTACGACAGTGGTTTGTTACGCAATGTCAACCATATTGAATCGCAAGACATCCAGACACACCTTAGATGCCTTACAGAATGCTGTAGACCAGGCAAACTGCCAGGCCATAGTTGGAGCTCATATGCCACCAATACAGTTACGTATAATAACATATTTTAGGAACTATCTTTGACCTTGGACCATTCCCCAAAAATATGGAATACATGTGGTGCGTTGTATTAACATTATTATAAAATATGTTATTTTGGTTTTATTTCTTATTTCTTGGTTTATGTTATTTATTCAGAGGATATCTAACTGTTTTCGACTTAGAAATTGCCTTTACATTTATACTAACTAGAGAAAGAAATAGTAATTAGGGGCAACATTAGCTTTCATAACTCTAGATTCTAAAAGCAACGAAAGTACAAGAAAGAAAGGTTTCCGTTCAGTTTTAATCATCACATCATTGTCGCTGACTTAGTGTCGACAACTTTTTCGTTTGCGGGTAGGTTATGACATTGATTGTGGATGAGGGATTACATTAAAGTAGTTGCCCTGAAAGGGTCGAAATTCTGATCGGAAGACCTCGACACACTGAATTGTATGTTGCTCCATTTATTTGGAGTTTCATCGGATGTAAAATCAGACAAAGGGGCGGAAACGCCGGTTATTCGTGTCATCAAGGTAGCAATAGTCAAATTTCATATCCATTTAATGACAATGAATGTTTAATGGACCACTGTATATTTTGGGCAGTACTGTATATAGTGATATATTTAAAGAGACGGGAAGTTAAACATAATAATCGATTATATGTAATCCGCAATGTTTATGCCAACGTCGTTGTTTGCTGTCAGATAGATCGATCACTGTTTGAATTAAATGGAAAATCGCCGATTCTACTTACAACGCCGATTAATCGCCAATTTGGTTTGCAGGAAGGAGACTACATTAGCAAGTCAGAGAATTCGTCAACATACCCTAACCTACTTCCCCTTTGCATTTGGAAAGCTTTAAACGCAGACAGTTCCTTTTGGCAAACAACAAAACACTATCCGTAATCACTTAAACTACAGATTTTGTGCTTAAAAATCAGTTATAACTTTTAAAAATTGACAGCGAAAGTCAACAATCTGAAAACGGAAGCAAACACTAAATTTAGCTTGGTTTACACTTTTTGGTTTGGTTTGTACGAAATAACACGGATTAAAGTAAAAGTAATGATCTCTTATTTAAGAAAAATAACAACTATTCCACAGACACTGAATGGATATGAAATCATAGCATGATGGCTGAGCACTTTCATGTCTATTGAATGCCTAATAGATTCCAATGCTTCTCTGATGTGAGGTATACAATCACCAGTTCGTGATAGGATAAAATCACTCCTCTTGTACACAACTAAAACAAGCTTGCTCCATCCTACTTAACAGATCTTCTGAAAGTCTACCAACCTTGCGCTCCAGCTCTAAACATATACTCAATATCTCATCTACAAATCTTAAGTCTTACGGAGATCGCTCATTCGCAGCAGTAGCACCGGTACGACCACGGCAAACCCTAACCCTGCGACAATCAGGATGGCATTCATTCTATAGAAAATTTTAGTGCTGACTTGTTCACTAGATTTTTAACCCAATTTTGTCATATTGTACATTT
Organism: Epizoanthus ramosus; assembly: GCA_026413505.1. Classification (NCBI taxonomy): domain Eukaryota; kingdom Metazoa; phylum Cnidaria; class Anthozoa; order Zoantharia; family Epizoanthidae; genus Epizoanthus; species Epizoanthus ramosus. The sequence goes on from JANVCJ010071971.1 coordinate 6,195, forward strand.
TCAATCTTTGTTTCATATAGTCTTCAAATGTGACGCGTACTTCTTTATCTAACTTTATTACAGATGTAAGTTATGTGAACAGCGCCGTTGGGCACTTCGAAAAGTTGCGCTTTTTAAATCTCTTTATTATTATTATTATTATTATTATTATTATTACTATTACTATTATTATTACAGTCCTTTCTTTTGGGAATATTCCGAATTAGGAGCACATTGCGATTATTCCACTTATTAAGTACACTGTTTTTCATATTTTATTCAACTGATGTTTTGCAAACAACAACTTAAAATATGACGCCTTTCTTGTTCAATGCTGAAAATTAGCGCCGATGACATGATTAATCCAAATTATTCTGCCGAATGACCGTAATTTCGTACATTCATACATAAAATAATAGGCCATTTCCGAATTACGCGCCACTTCCCACAAACAATAACTTCAAACCGAGGCCAGGTGCTAAAACTACAGCAAATGTATGAAAAGTTAGCACCTGGCCTCGCTTTAAAGTTATTGTTTGTGGGAAGTGGCGCGTAATTCGGAAATGGCCTATTAAATGATATAACTAGATACTACATGCCGGGTTGTGGAATATATTTTCCAGCATGCATTAAGCCTTCCTCAAGAGCCTGCAGACCATAGAGTTAACTGTTGACCCTCTGTCAATGTTCTAACTTCTGCCTATTACCTTTCGTCCGAAAACTTCGCAGACGGAATTTAATTTCGAAGTAAATAAAGATATGGATGAATGAGGATGAAATCCGATCCGTGCAGTCACTTTTATAGCGCCATACAAATCCTTCTCATTTCGGACTGCGACTGAAATTCCAATAAAGTAGTTACTCGATGTTCTCGTCAGCTATAAATCATTCTGAAACTTCGACCTTTACATATTTAAAAAACTGATATAGTTTAATAAAATTAATGAAGTTGAAACTAACGGCTGCCAATATTCGGCAAAGTCTATTGATAACGCAATTTCAACACCACGTTTAGTTAAGCCTGAAATGTTACACAGGATTGCATATAAACTAAGCTGAACATGCCATTCGCTAAATGCTGCAAAAAATACCTGCAAAACAGAACGTAAGCTAATTACCTGCAGCGCCTTCCTACCGTTGCTTTTCATCCGCCATTTTGACCTGGTGGGGAATTAGTGAGCCTTCAAACAAAATAGTCAGAGGCAGTGTCCGCCCCAGTCTGTCAAAAGAGTCCCCATTTTCCACAAAGGGGTCGTCTGCGGCGTTCTGTTTAAGATTAAACAGCCTGCGAAGATAATTGTAAATAAATTACCACAAAATGTCTTATAAACACTGGGCGTATATGTTCACAAGGATTTTTGCCTGAATTATCAGATTTAATTCACGGCGAGCGCGAAATGCTTGGAAACCATTCTAAAATCAAGGAAAAACAAGTGCAAAGTGCTTAGGCGAGGGCATAGCTCATTACGAAACTAATGAGCTTATAACTGGGGGAGGGAGGGGACTTTTATAAGAGGCATTTTATGGTATACATATATGCTAAGGGTACTGTGTTCTTAGTTGGGCGCTGGCCTTCCGGTTTTGTATTATGGCGATTCACGTTTACCACTGACCAGATGCTGTAATTACTGTAAACATGGCCAATTGCAAAGCATTATTGGTGTTAAACTACTTACTGTTGATTTCATCAATTCCATTTTCAGAATAATTATTCGGTTGGGACGTAATATAAAATCAAGATATTCCAGAATATTCCAGAATGTACTCTTTTCTGAGAAACTGATCCACTCAGTGCACCCTAAGGGACCAGTCAGAATTTAAGTCCGAGGGGGTGGAGGAGAAATGAAATTTTCAGAAAAAAAATTCGGGACCCCCCTTAAGAGTGAAACAATTTTTCGAGGGCCCCTCTCTTCCCTGGTTGGCAACAGTGCTTTTTTTAAAAATTTACCTTCAAATCTTTCAGGACCTCCCTCCTAGTCCTTTTTAAAAAAAAATTTGGGACCCCCCACTTTCTCCTCCATCCCCCGCTTCCAACTTATATTCTGACTGGTCCCTAAGGTCGCTTCCCATTTGTAAGATCTATCCGGCCCGACAGAACTGGTTCTGGAAAGGTCGAGCGCGCGCGAGCATTTTTCCCGTCAAAACTCACCAAATTCCCGCGCTCTGGATGTGCGTAACGGGTAACTGAGCAGCAGGGCCAGTCTGGCCAGAACCAGTTCCGATAGTTGTCGCGCTGTTCCGTTGAGAACTCGAGTTTGTAAACTTTCAGTACAAAACCAGTGAAACAAATTCAAGAAACAGGTTTTAGTTCGAGTTATGAAGAATCGCTGTTAGTGTTATACTATACTTACCATATCAATAAACGTCTGATCCCAGAACTGTGAGAGCAGCACACGCGGTCTTGCCTTTTTCTAGTACTTGCTCTTTTACTTTTAGGTCAAGGCAATCAAAGTGAAACTGGTTGGTCGCGTTGTGAATCGCTACATCTCGGATGGTGTGGCAAGGATTCAGTTGGAACGCAGGGGGCCATGGGGCGCAATATGCTCTGCGAACTGGAGCTACAGCGATGCCCGCGTTTTATGTGGTCAGCTGGGATTCCCGGATGCTGATATAAATGGCATCCAACCTGAAAGGTTGCAAGGTAAAATCCGTAGTCAGACCAATGAGTCGTATTTCATGAGTGGCCTGAGATGTGACGGAACAGAATCGTCGCTGGTCTCCTGTGAACATGACGGATGGGGAAAGCATGTGTGTAGTGGTGGGGGGCCTGTGGCGGTCAAGTGCATTAGGGCCAATTCTACCAAGGTGAGTATACCTCGTTCCCAGGGCTTTTCTTGAACACGCATGCGCTATTGTGTGGATGCTCCCAGAGTACGTGACCTCCACACCACAAGTTTGCATATCATTATGGTATATAATCGTATTCACTTTTTTTTTAAAGATTAGAATAAAATTAATTGGCGCAGGACTGGCTGATAATTTTAAGCGGAATGATAATTTGGCTAAGTTTAAATTTGACTTTGACTTTGAGATAATATATGTAAGAAACGGTTCTGTGTACCCTATATCCAATGTCATTAATGTATTTTCTTGTCTAAGACACTTCTCTAACTCGTCTACTTATTCCTTCAATGATACCTGTAAGCCCTGCTCAATGAAATCAAGTGTATACAGGCTGAAAGGATGGTGTGTGTGTTGCTGTGTTTTTCGTTTTTCCTCTATTATGTTACACTTTAGAATATGATGATGATTGTTTTGGTTTTAGTTGTGTTGTCACCCTCGCCAAACCAACAAGCTTGAAGGTGGCAGTAAAAGACAACGTGTGTCTTACTGCGCAGCTGTTCCCAAGCTTTTGGAGGGTAACGTTACGTAACAGGTGCATATTGACTTGCAAGGCTTTGTCACACGGACTGGGTGGCATCTTGGCGTTCAGCTCAGACACCCTTGATATTGACGGGACCTCAAAAATTGACGTGTCAGGAAAAGGTGAGAATGTTGGTCAAGATCGGTCTGTAAGTCTCGGCTTCCTCGCCTGTCTGTTTATCGAATGTTTATCTATGTTCCACCTTCAAATTCGTATATTTTTGTTGATCACTTCATCATTCTTTTGTGTAAGTATTATTACTATATTCAGTATTTCAATTTATTCTTCGTTTGTTGTTCGGCCAAATTACAACGGTATTGTTTGTAATTGGTAGTCAGTCAGTCATCAATCACTCACTCACTCACTCAGACAATCAATCAATTAATTAGCTAAACGTTCAGTCAGTTAATTAATTAACTAATCAATCAATCAATCAATCAATCAATCAATCAATCAATCAATC
>JANVCJ010071982.1:0-12408 GCA_026413505.1 Epizoanthus ramosus
TACCACCCCCACCCCTCTTTCTGCCAATATAATAATTTGTTGCATCTCATTAAGGTGTCTGAACAGTTCTAAATGGTTGACACAAGGGTCAAACTTGTATAAGTGATAAACTATGCTAAAATTTTCCAGTAGATTATAGACTAATAATACGTTTTCCCTCTGCTTTAGGATGCCATGCTGTTGCCATGGCAACAAAATACCTCTAATAACAGCCTTTAAAATAACAAAATGCAACAAGATGTTTCAAAAACATTATGCGAGAAACCAGACAGCATTAAGGGGTTCAATAGCTTCAATACAAACCTGGTTAATATTTGAAAGTACTTCAGTGGTTTTGCAATGTGAGCAAACATGTTACTTCAAATTACTTGATTTTACTTTTATATAGTACAAAACGTTTGCCGTGATAATATCTGGTTTAAAGTTAATTTTGAAAGAAAACAAGAGTTTTAAAAACAAAAGTATACAATTTATGTTATTACCAAGAGGTCCAATCTAAATAAAACGTTCTTCATCTACAGGATCAATAACCAGTTAATTGAATATAAAATGTAAGGTTATAGTTTATATTATTACACATCAAGTGACTCAGTAGACTAGAAGTTAACCCCAAGAGAGGAACTGAGACAAGTACAAATATCCCGCAATAGTCGTGCTAACTGTAGGTTGGTAATTATTTTGTATAGTAGAAATGTAGTAGCAAAACCAACTTAGGGATTTGAAGGTTACCACAGCAACAATTCATACACATTGCAAAAATTCACAACACTTAAGAAATAGTCAGAGAGATTAAGAGATATTCAGAAAATATTAGTAAAATCATCAGCAATCGTTTGGAAACTTATTTGAAAATGTTTATAAATGATTGGAATATGTTTGAAAACAGTTTGCAAAAATCTAAGTTATTTGACCTGTTTGGAAATCTTCAAACAATCTTCAGAAAAGTTCCAGTAATGTTCGTAAAATTTTACAAATCTTCGTAAAACTTAGCAAATTCTTTGAAAGTAAATTATTTTAGGAGAGAGGTGACAGACCACAAGACCAGCACTAGCACCCTCACTTACTGACAAGAGCGTCAATATGTTCTTTCATCAAGTGTCCTGATACAATGACGTGGAGAGATTAAATCAATGGCTGAATGCCATTGTCCACAGAGGCTGTGGCAAAATCTGGAAGGTCATGCATCACGGGTTTGAACCCAGGATCTTCTGTCAGAGATCTAACCAGCCGAGACAATCTCGCTCACACAACTTCCAGGACCTTGACCAACATATCGCCGGATCTGTTCAACATTAAAGCTTTATCCATGTTGGTGGTTGTTTACTTGTATAAACTTACCTACTTCTCCTCTGTTTACTGACACATCCTCCACATTTCTTATTGATTAGTGTGTCAAATATAAATGGCCGTCCATAGCGTTGTGTGATCTGCTCCCCTGACAGCTCTTTGTCTTGAGGGCGTAGAGTAACAACCCTCACAAGCTTTGTATAAAACAAAATTCAATGTGAAACCAGTAATTTACAGAATAATAAACCTAATTATTAATCAACAGCTTTAAGCATAGAATTGCCTAAAGTTCTCAAAGTACTGACTGCATATACAATGGAGACAGAAATTACTTGTAAAATAATAGCTGATGCTATGCTTGCTTGGTGGCGAAGTTGTATAAAGATCATTCTGAATATCATTCATGGATAAAAACACACACCTTTACAATAAATGAGTCAATATCAACACTTGAGTTGTTTCGGACTTCAACTTGTAGTTGAGCTGTTTCCCCTGGAACATATGCAGTTTTATCCAGGCTGTAAGTAAGATTGAATGAACAAGGTATTTATAAATGGATTTCAATTTCAATATAATTTGGGTTTACCAATGATAGTTATCATACTGGGGTGCCCACGGCTTTTATCCAAGAGAGGATATACACTGAGCTGTAAACTAGGCATGATGACAAAGAACAATAAAATGATTAGTAACATGTATACGCCTTTAAAAAAAGCAGTGAGAGGCGATGCTTATCAATTTGGTGTTAAAAACAAGATATTTGCAAGACTGTCACTCTACTAAATTAACTGTATGTTATGAATGTAATTGTTGATAAGTACAATATATAACAGGAGTTCACATGCACAGTACATGATATTCATTCAAAACACACACACACATACTGTGCCCTGAATACTGCTGGTCTATTTAAAATACCTAAAATTTCTTAATAATTTCCCCTTCTACATCAAGCATAACATACCGGGTGTTAACGATGACATTTCCTCTGGGAATACAGCAACAAATCTTGACAGCACGTTCAGCACCTACACTTTCTGGTTCAACTGAACTCAATGGCAGGTTTTCACTAACCATTATTTCTTGTTCTGCCTATGTAATTGAAAATTATACACTCAACATATTTTCAATTTCAACACAATTGTAAGTGGAAGAACTACTGATCAGAAACGAAACGGATGAGCAGGTGGAGGAGGAACTACAGAAGAAGAAAATGGTTGTAAATAATCAGCTCAAATCTAATGAAATGGTAATTCAGAATTGTCAACTTACTACCCCGACCTTCTTTATTCATTTTCTATTATAATCAACTCCTTACATGGGCATTTGTTACATTTAAAGGACTTCAGCACAATGATCAATGAGAAAGTAATTATCGTGGAGGGTTTTTCCATGGACGAGGTGGTGCCATTGGTGGTAGAGATGTTGCTGCAGATGAGGTGATGATAGTGAGAATGTGGCAGAAGAGGAGGATGGTGGATGATGTGGTAGAAGAGAAGGAGGTGGTGGATGAGCAGATGACGATGGTTGAGGATGTGGTAGAAGAAGAGAAGATGGTGATGCAGATGATAAGATGACGATGGTGGAGGATGTGGTCAAAGAGGAGATGGCGCTGCAGATGAGGTGATGATGGTGGAGGACGTGGCAGAAATGGAGGAGGTGGTGGATGAGGAGATGATGATGGTGGAAATGTAGTAGAAGAGGAGGAGGTGGTGGATAAGATGATGGTTGAGGATGCGACAGAAGGGGAGAAGATGGTGATGCAGATGATGAGGCGAGGATGGTGGAGGATGTGGTAGAAGAGGAGGAGAAGGTGGATGAGGAGGTGATGATGGTCGAGGATGAAGTGAAAGAGGAGCAAATTATGGATAAGGTGATGATGGTGGAGGATGTGGTAGAAGAGGAGGAAACGGTGGTTGAGGAGGTGATGATGGTGGAGGATGAAGTAGAAGAGGGGGAAATTATGGATAAGGTGATGATGGTGCACGATGTGCTAAGGAGGAGACAGTGGATGATGCGATGATGATGGTGGAAATGTGGCAAGAGAGGAGGTGGTGGTGGATGAGGAGGTGATGATGGTGGAAATGTGTGGTAGAAGAACAGGTGGTGGATAAGGTGATGATAGTTGAGTTTGCGGCAGAAGAGAAGATGGTGATGCCGATGATGAGATGATGATGGTGGAGGATGTGGTAAAAGAGGAGAAGAGGGTGGATGAGGAGGTGATGATGGTGGAGGATGTGGTAGAAGGAAAAGATGGTGATGCAGATGATAACGAGATAATGATGATGGAGGATGTTGTAGAAGATAAGGAGATGGTGGATGATGATGATGGGGAGGTGATGATGGTGGTGGAGGATGTGGTAGAAGGAGAAGATGGTGATGTAGTAGTAGTAGACTTTTATTGAGTTACACTTAGTACTGTAGAACACTAATAACCTTAATTAGAATACAAATATCCATAATTAGAATACAAATATCAATATATTAAAAAAATCCTATTTACAATCTTAAAAATTATAACCTGAAAGCCTAATCTAAAAATGCAAATATATCTAAGGATTAAAATGTGAAAAATGTTTCTGTTCATTAAGTGCCTCGGAGAGAAGTGTTTTTTTAAAAGATTTAGTAGATGGTGCTTGTCTGGATGAGAAAGTGATGATGGAGGTGGATGTGGTAGAAAAGGAGGAGACGGTGGATGATGATGAGGAGGTGATGATGGTGGAGGATGTGGTAGAAGAGGAGGAGAGGAGGAGATGGTGCTGCAAACTCCACCTCCACCATCATCACCTCCTCCACAATCATGATTACTTCATTCACTATCATCACCTCTACACCATCATCACCTCTTCCACAATTATAAATACCTCCTTCACCATCATCACCTCCTCCTCAATCATTATCACCTCCTCCACAATCACAAATACCTCCTCCACCATCATCACCTCCTCCACAATCATGAATACCTCCTTCACCATCATCACCTCCTCCATAATTAATCATAATTACCTCCTTCACCATCATTACCTCCTCCACAATTAATCATAATTACCTCCTTCACCATCATTACCTCCTCCACCATCATGAATACCGCCTCCACAATCATAAGTACCTCCTCCACCATCATGAATACCTCCTCCACCATCATCACATTCTTTGCCATCATGACCTCTTCCACAGTCATGATCACCTCCTCAACCGTCATCACCTCCTCTACAATCATGAATAACGCCTCCACCATCATCACCTCCTCCACAATCATGAATACCTCCCCAACCATCACCTTCTCTACAATCATAATTACCCCCTTCACCATCATTACCTCCTCCACCATCATGAATACCTCCTCCACCATCATCACATCCTCCACAATCATGAATACCTCCTTCACCATCATCACCTCCTCCACAATTAATCATAAATACCTCCTTCACCATCATTACCTCCTCCACCATCATGAATACCTCCTCCACCATCATCACCTCCTCCACCATCATGAATACCTCCTCCACCATCATGAATACCTCCTCCACCATCATCACCTTCTCCACCATCATGAATACCTCCTTCACCATCATCACCTCCTGGAGCTACAATCATGAATACCTCCTGCACCATCATCACCTCCTCCACAATCATGAATATCTCCTCCACAATCATAAGTACCTCCTCCACCATCATGAATACCCCCTCCACCATCATCACCTCCTCCACAATCATGAATACCTCCTGCACCATCATCACATCCTCCACAATTAATCATAATTACCTTCTTCACCATCATCACCTCCTCCACAATCATGAATACCTCCTCTACCATCATCACCTCCTTTGCCCTCATCACCTCTTCCACAATCATGATCACCTCCTCAATTATCATCACTTCCTTTGCCCTCATCACTTCTTCCACAATCATGATCACCTCCTTCCTCAACCATCATCACCTCCTCCACCATCATCACCTCTTCCACAATCATGAATACCTCCTCCACAATCATGAATATCTCATCCACAATCATAAATACCTCCTCCACAATCATGAATACCTCCTCCACCATCATCACCTCCTCCATACTCATAAATACCTCCTCCACAATCATGAATACCTCCTCCACCATCATCACCTCCTCCATACTCATAAATACCTCCTCAACTATCATCACGACTTCCACAATCATGGACACCTCCATCACCATCATCTCCTTTACCACCACCATCACCAGCAGTATGCTATAAACATATTACACACTAACCCTTAGCGGCTCTCCAGTTGTGCCGGGTGTGTCAAGCTCAGCAATTACTTTGTATCTGATCTCAGCTTTCCACTTCTCGTCAGTAGACTGAGTACCACTGGCACTGAATGAACCTAAGCATTTATTAATACATTAAAACAAACGCTTCTGTGCAATACTGCAGTAAAGCCCCATTTACATAAGCAAGTTTGAACCACTACAATGTTTTCCTTGTTCATGTAGATAACAAAATGTGGCAAATTTTCCTTATCAAGTTTTCCTCTTCAATAGTTAGCATGCATGCCAGATTCTAAACAAGGATACTTATCTTTGTCTTAGCACTGCTCTTTTCCAGTTTTAGTTTAGTCTCACTTCACCTCTATTTTAGCAGTTTTCTTTTAATTCAGTTATCCTGGCCCGCCAGGATTAGCTATGCTATTTGTGGTGCCAGGAACACCTGTAAATTATGTAAATTATCTAATAAAGTCTAAAAGTCTAAATAAAACAAGTACAACACATGCATATCGTGTGCATGACAAGACAGGAAGACTTGTCAAGAATTTGTAAGACAATCACTTGCCCAATGATGGGCACATGAACATTGCCGCTGCAGACTGTCATGCAAATACAAGTTGCTTACTCATCAAATGGAGCCATTTTTTGATGACTTTCCGAGGACAGAGGGAAGGCATGAGGAACGCAAATGAAATTTTCCACTGTACTCAACTGTCCAAAATCATTGTTGAGATAATCCTTGTCATGGAAGACTTATTTATCTGTCTACACTAGCAAATAAAATTGTCAAGGAAAACTTGTTGGTCAGAACACATGAACAATTGAGGAAAACATTTCTCCCAGCAGGTTAATAAGTCAGTTATTTATTCTAGAGACTTACAATAGGTAACACTGCTTAATCTTTCTAGTCTTACTAACATGCTTTAAAGCACAAAGGAAAGCTGAGGGCTTTTACTACTGTTCGTGCAATGGTGTGAACTCAAACTGGTTCATTAAAATCCTAGAAAGCCTGGAAAATAATGCTTTATTTGATTTATAACATAGTTCACTGAACAGATTAAGAAAAGACCTTTGGCAGCCAATTTGCCAGATTTCATCTATCCACAAGCTATCCAAGTTTAGTGCACTTCACCTGTCACATACCATCTTATATGTCACCTTGGTTTATAAACGACTTTAAAGCCCCAAACTTCCTATTGAAAACAGTTTGATGGGGAAAATGGCAAAGATATTATAATTGAATCAAAATTGGATCAAGCAACATCGCATACTTGCCTGGTAATCCTTGTCGTAAAGTGTATTGAAATGGATAGCAGTAAAAACCCATGGGGATTCCATCTAGAAAAAATGGAATCATACTGTTAGTTCAATTAATGAGAAAACAAGAACAATTTCTTGAATTATTTTGTTGATCAATTTATTACATGGAAATAAGTGGTACTGTAAGTAAACCCAGTGTTATACATATTTATAGTACACAAAAATGATACCTTGGTATTCAATTAGTCGCATTTCAGCCCTGAATAGCTTCTTCTTGAATGATGGACATGTCTCCTTTGTGACTTCTATTTTACCATCTCGTTCTTCCACTTTCTTGTATTCCCATTCACCTATTAATTATTGGTATTCCATAATAGAAAGAAATGGGAACAAGTCAGAGAAAACTACACTCTTTGGCACCACAATGAAAGTTTTTCAGGTGCAAGATAAATGTCAGCCACATTTATTAAAACTAATAAAATGAAAACAAACACAACACTTTCAATCTTGAACATATATATTTATACATGTAAATCAATTTGATACTTATTTATTAACTTCAAATATAAATATTAATTACAATGTGTATGCAAATTAGCCTGCCCTCTCATTTTTTCAGACTGGCTGGAACACTCTACATTCCCGGACATTATATCCCGAGACTCCAGGATCGACAAGGCAGATCTGGAGAATGCAATGATGGACCGCAGAGTGTGGAATAGGTTCGTTCCTGGCATCCCGATCGGAACGGTCAAATGATGATGATGATGATGAGGATGAGGATGAGGATGAGGATGATGGTGATATCCTTATGACATCATTTTGCTCAGAATACAGAATACAGAATACAGAATACAGAATACAGAATACAGAATACAGAATACAGAATACAGAATACAGAATACATAATACAGAATACAGAATACAGAATACAGTATACAGAATACAGAATAGAGGATACTGACTGCAACTCAAAGCATGAATCAAATGTGTGAGCTAGCTCTGATTTTTGCATGGTGAATTTTGTGTCCTTTAGTCTCCATCTTTTAAAAGATTAAATGATTATAATTATAGAAATGAATGCTGCATCCTCAGTCAATTGTTTTAAATTGCCACAAAATGCGGAAAATTGCCACACAAAATAAATTATACAGTCAGTCACACACTTATACATGTAGACAATATTAAATGCACGCACACCTACATTTTTCATATCCCTTAAACTTCAGTTTCACCCCTTGGCATGGGTCTGTGCTGCAGATCCATAGGTACACAGCTCTGGAAAACAGATAACAACACAGTCATGTAGAATCAGACTCCAAGGATACGTATTGTCAATACAACATGTACTTCACATTATTTTGTCTTATTACTATGTGTACATGTATGCATTACCTTTTTGATATGGAGGAAAGATTTCTAATGTTAATATTAAGTATGCCAAGAAGGTAAATCTCACAAAATGTTTACAATTATCAAATGATTTCACATATATTCTCAAGTTGATTAGCATGCAGACACTGACTGAGAAAGATAGCGGTCACTTCAGTCACATGACAACTAGCATTTCAGATCTACCGTACTCATAAATGGGCAGCATTTATTTTATTAGCAGTCAAATCTGCCTGGCACATCATGTTTCTGGATGGTGGCTGCACTAAACAATTGATTGATTGTTTGCACAGGTCGATCTTTGTCCCTTTTTTCATTTTCATTTTTACATGACAGATGTCTACTGGCACAGGGTATCTCTTGAGTCCCAGAGCCCCAATTATTGTGCCCTGGAGCCCAACCATTTTTCAGTCAGAGCCCTGGAGCCCCAAACCTCTTTGGGACCCTGTTATGTACAATGGGATCACATAGTCTGGATTGATAGGCCAGACGACTCTGTATCACAAATTGCCCTATTTCACTATTATGTCATATATTTTTCAACATTATAACGAAAAGTGATTTATTAAATGCTCGTAAAGGTTCAAATCCACCAACTTTATGTTATATATATATTATATATATCTGATTCGTACGATCACATGAACAATGAAATGTAGCAACAAATTTGTTTTACAGCTTCACTGACGTCCGAAATAGCCTGAAATACGGTTTGTTTACAATTTATTTTCCCTGACTTCAATCCCACAATGCAACAGTAAAACAAATTTTGAAAGTCCAAAATCAAGATTGGCTCAATGTTCTTAATTCATTCTTGTCATGACAAACAATTATGATCAAGAAGTTATTGACGGGCAGAACAGAACAATAATCATTGTTTTCTACAATGAATCCTAACAATCAATTGTTCTATTTTCCAAATAAAGAAAGGCACAAAATTAATCCAGTTTCAATCAATCCCTTGAATCGATCCGCAGAGTGGATTCAAAGGATTAAAAAAACTGTTCTAGTTGGATTTTCCCAAAGAAAAAAAGCGGGTTTTGACTGGAGATTTTTTAAGATATTTTCTGTTTTGTGGTCTATGGATTGAGTCTGTCGACACCACTGATGATTTGTGTCTGACAAATCAAATTTTGGATAGAGCATGTCTACCCCGTTGCAATTTGTATCTGACAAATCAACTTTAACCCTTGTTCTGTAAATTTCTTTCGACCTCATGGTCAGTTGAAAATTATCTGATACCATGTGCACGCATAGGCTGTGGTTACCCGACACCACTTGTGGCCCTCATTGTTAAAATCGAGATGTTTTCCAGTATACCTAAATATCTAATACATTTCTTTATATATATGTGAGGGGACTTCAATGATACCTCCTCGGGTTTTGGCCTCTTGGCCAAAACGCTGCGGGGGCAATTACATTTGGAAACTTACCGAGTAAGCACCCATGCTCGAGCAAGTGCCCACCCCTAAACTTTTGCCAAATTTATTGCACTAGGAGGGTGGGCACTTACAATGTACCAGTTCAAATACAGTATTTAAAATTAAAAAAATTGAAGTATTTTCGGTTGTACAAATAAATCAACATAATATTGACATACATGTATGAAAGCAAAAGAAAGGCATTCAATGCATTCAGGGTAAACAAAAGACTGATCGTTTACATTTACAGTTATTGCTGATTTAATATAGCAGCTGACTTACTAGATTCTGGTTAAACTGTGTGTCGAAGACATGCACATAATATGTATTCAATAATCAGTACAGTGTACTCTAGATCTGCTCAACCACTGCCTAACAGCTGGGACACACATAAATCCGGATAATGTAGTGAGATTTCAAAACAAAAAATCTTCTTACAGTATATTTAATCTAGGTTTAATTTATGCTGCTAATTTATCTCATTTATGCTGACTGCGTGATTCTAACAAAATACAATTTGACTTCGTCCTTGAAATTGTTTAGCTTAAATTCATTTGAAAGACAATAGTACATAAAAAAATCTTCAGGACTTTTTCTCATTGACTTAGAATTAATAATGTGTGGTCCTGTGCGGAACATATTCATATCACCACCACCTCAACAGAATTTGTTTGTTGAAACCTTTTCCTTCCTCATGCTCCTTTAAAATCTTTGACTTCTGGGACTGCCTCCCCCTCGGTTTCAGACAACTTTCTGTAGGAGGTGGGTACATGTATAATGATATTTTCTGGAACCATGCAATGTTGTCTTATTACCTGGAGTGGTAAAAACAATAAAAATCAGGTCAAACAAAACCTTTTGAGCTGCTGAAAAAGGAAACAACAATTCACTCTTGTGGCCAATAGTATGAAGAGCTAACATTCTCTGACTTTTTAAATAGCTTTATGCATCTGAGCCATGAATGTCAATCCCTTCTCCCCAAACCCAGAAATACATGTAGCAGGGAAATACAGGGCTGGTAGCAGGGTATTTGTCTATTTTCACTTTGAAGTTGTCCAGCAACAAGGGAATTGGATTTGTTATGTTAATTGGTCTTGCTGTCCTGACTAGGGACATTTTCAAGATAGTGCAGGGATGTTTTCTCATAATTTACATGTATTTTATCACCAATGTTCACCAGAGGGTGGTGACAATTTATTGACCATTTTTGCTACAAACAAATAGTGAAGATCTCTGCATATTCCTGGGCCCAGTTGTTCAAAAGCCGATTAACACTAACGGTAACCCAGGGTTAAACTCTTAATCCATATTTTTATTTACTAGGTACCTTGTAGAATGGTTTGGGCGGCCATTTTGGGTCTAGCAATTGGGCTTCCAGGAACATACATGTATTCCAACATGAAGATTTAATTGTTGTTTTAATTTTGCTCATTATGAACAACTGGGCTTGTGTGAGATTTCAGTGGAAATTTCAATGTTTGTTGAAGATAAACAAGCGCAATTTGTGTCGCTTGAGGGAAATGAAAAAGATATTCAGGGTATACATAGGTTCATACATGTATGCAAGTAGGCATGTATACATGACTGTATAGATGATTGTATGTAGTAATTATACAATTGTACTACAATTCAATTTTTGTGGGTCCTGCTTTCCCTTTAAAAACCATTCCAAACAAAACAAAGACCATGACTACCAGTTTCATTGCCAGGAAAGGGTGTACATGTACATGTAGGTTTTGTAAATGTTCTCAAAGAAAGATTTATTCGGCTAATAAAGCTGTTAGGTTTTGTCCATATGATACATAACTTGATGATGCATGTTCATGATACTGTCAATGTATAGACCAGTGACTTTGCGAGGATGGAGATTTGAGGGAAATTCACAGTACATGTACATTGTAGTTTGAGTTCGACTGACCTCAAAAGCTGAAATTCTTTTGTTCATTATTATTATGTAATGGTTGATATCTTTGAGTGGGTGAAACTGCCATAATTCGCACCGAATCACTTCAAAATCAACACCAGTTGGTGAGGTACATTGTATGATTCACTCTTTGTCTAGAAGTCAATTCTACTGTGGAATTAGGTCGGATTGAAAAGTCTGAATTCACATATGATTATTTGTTGTATGAGAGGAATATCACATGTAAGTGAATGGCAAATATATATAATAATATAATTAATACAGCACAAGTATGTACATAAATTGAAGGCAGTTGGACAGGTTTTCCTGTGCTTATACCGGTACTTCAAACTTATTTTTTTCCCCCTGTTTCTCATTTTGGATCTAGCTGCCCAGACTCCCACCTGGTTCTTCCCTGTCGTAAGTACTGTTCATTTGGTTGCTCTGCCAGCATATTCTGTAGTATTCAGTTGTATTCATTACTCTTTTGTGGACAATGTGCATACATGTATGCATGTTAAACAATCATGAATTGAAATATTTATACAGTGATTTCCTTAAGCCGAATATAAAACACTAGCTCTTAGCCTCTTTCTTGCAAAATTTTAAAAGAAACAGTAAGAACAAAAGCAGGGAAAGAGGAAAAAGGCATTGACCTATCTGGGCTAGGCTATTTTTGATGTCAGGACTGCTGGGGTGGGGGCAATTTGTTCAAGTTGATGTCCTTCCCCCCCAGCCCAGATACATGTAGAGTTAATAAACCATTCTGATTGATATTGTGTGTAAATATTGTATACTTCTAGTTCAGTTCAATTCAGTTAATTTGTTATGTTGTGTTATGTTATGTTATGTTATGTTATGTTATGTTATGTTATGTTATGTTATGTTATGTTATGTTATG
>JANVCJ010071993.1:0-12408 GCA_026413505.1 Epizoanthus ramosus
GAGAGAGAGAGAGAGAGAGAGAGAGAGAGAGAGAGAGAGAGAGAGAGAGAGAGAGAGAGAGAGAGAGAGAGAGTTACATCAATATTATCAAAATGTTCCAGATGTTCTCAATCTTACAAGTGAGTGATTATTGATTATACGCCTTTTGAAGAATATGAAGCGGGTTGAATTTTAATTGCTAATTACTATCGTAAGTTAGTGTAGAGTATGAGCCTGAGATATAGCAATAAATTAAACATTTCAAGGTTGAAATACACAATAAAGATGTTACTCAAAAAAGTTATGTTAAGCAATCAGTGGTCATTCTTAGAACAAAAAAGTTTTTACCTGATCTGTAAAAAATTTGTTTTTTATATATAAAAAATCATAAAATTAAAAGATTGTTAACAGTTCTGAATTTTCGGTGGCTAACTGCAGCCTTCGTCAGAGTAATGAAGATTCAAAACAAAACTGAGTCATTTATTTATTACCTAGATTTGAGACGAGTGGTGTCTATAACATGGCAGGGCCATCTGTACAATTCACGATAAGTGAAGTCCCAGTTTTAATTCATGCTTTATTGACTCACGTCAACTCGGGTATTACTCTTCACGAAAACCATTATTGCATTTCTCAACAGGTATTAAGATTTACGACTCTACAGTATGTTTTATTCGCCAAACACACTTAGGAACAGCAATAAAGAGGCTATAAAGGTTTTATGTCCAGTATTGTAAGATGAATTATTACCTATCACCAAGGCCGATAGTCGTTTTAAAACACTTTCACTATTCCAGAAAACCACAAAAGAAGTGTTAAATAACAAATCATTCGATATTCGAAGTACGCCTGAAATGTGAGCTGTTCGGCGCGAATCATGCACTTAAAACTCAATTATCTCCAATAAAGGAATTGTAGCCAACAGGGCGGGGGCCATTTATCGAGTGAACCATATTTTTCCCACGCTCGCGGATGCTGTAAACACGCTACAGGCCAAAACAAACATCATATCGTATTTTGAATGACCATACGTATTCATATATAAACACCACGAGCTACAATACCTTTGGAGGCAATTACTCAATAAAGCATTTGTTCACTATTCAAATAGCACGTGTGAAATGTCTTTCTTTTTTAATTTTTGTTTTGACGACGCAAGGAATGTATATTGAATATGAATTGGAATCAATAAGTCATTCTAAAGATTTCAATCGGACCATATTATTATGAATTCAAAATAGTTCATCTTTAAAGAATAAAATTTTGCAGAATTTGAAAATTTAGCCTGACTAAATGCACTGGCGGTACGGTGACTGGCAACTTTTAGTTGATACCTACCTAATTCGTCTTCCAGCGTTTGCAGAATAGTTGTGCCTTGTACAATTTAAAATATCAATAGATTTTTATGTCATTAATATGTTTTGATCGAGCAATTTTTAACTATTATGATATATGTGTAGATGCAACTTTGTTTTGCGTACTTCAAACGTCAATAATAGATTTATGGCTTATTTTGTTGATGTAATTTTTCTCTCTTTTACATGCTTTGTAACTTTATCATTCGGGGAAAAGAAACACTTTATCATTTGGAGGGCCACAAAGTTTACACTGTATTACACTGCACAATGTTCTAAGCAACTTGTCTCAGAACGTCTTTACCCACATAAAAGAAACAAAAATTGAAAAAAATAAATAAATGATCTGCGCCAGTATTACAAGCTGCCCGAAAAGTATTTGCACCTTTGCGACATAATTGCGACAAAATGTACATGTAACACCATACATAGAATAATATCCACCATTTCTAATATCTCCGTTCTTTTTCTCTTTTCTTCATCAAAGAATTGAGTGTAGTTATAAAAGATAATGTCGTAGGTAGTTTGTGAGAGAGAAAGTTTGTTTTCTTTTGTCAGTTATAGTTATCATCAAATAACGAGCAAATTATCAATTATTACAGAAAAGTACTCAATTAAGAAAATTAGAAACAAAGACCATGCAAGAACTTGATACGTTTGGACACCGATTTAATTGCTCGACTAAACTATACAGTGCAAATTTGTAAGCAACTTTCAAATGATCAAATATAATTTTGATTGACCAGCTAAAACTAGAAAATATATGGAACTACAAATTAAACTCAATTCTGAAATAGAATACAGGTATTTTAAAGTGAAGCAAAACTATTACAAATCAAAAACGTAAATAAAAACGACTCTACATTTATATCGTTTATATAGCACCTTCCAGACATTTGATCATAACAACTGTAGCACTCCAGGGACCAAAAGGCGATCGGCTAATCGTTGTTATTACAAAATATTTTATAGGGTCAAAAACTTATTTATCAGGGTATGTTCATTACAAAATAGTGGCACTATATTCAGACGCATGTGATAAGAGATCTTTGGTCCAATGGTTTCAAAAGTAGCTGCGATAAAATAAACACTTGTAGTCTGTTTCAATTTATATTCACAGAAATTGCTGAACTCGATATTTCCTTTCTATTATTATTATTATTACTATTACTATTTTGCCGGTTGATTTGGAAGGCCAGCCATGTGCTCCCCCAGGGGAGTTTGAAACTTCAGCAGGAACTCTTAAATGTATTTTCAACAATTTGAACAGACTTGACTGTTCTGATGTTGGTGATGAATATATTTTGACAGCCTCTCAAACGCGAAATTGATGGGGAAATGTCGAATGAAAAGGCGTTTGCATGCCTCGAAGCCCCCTGGTGTCGCGCAGCCAGTGGTTATGTCCAAACCTACGGGACTTCTGCTCGATATACTTCAATATCTGTAACGAGAAACAACAGCAAGTACTAGAAATATAGTCAAATCTTTCTCTTAAATATTTTAAATTTCAAAATACACACTCGAAGTGCAATATATCATCATATGCTTTGGTGAACATTTTCGTTGTAAAAACTTTGAAAGCGGGAATTAATCAAATGTCGAAATAATACCCAAAATCCCTAAATTGTTCTTAATAGATAATGACAAGATATACAATACCGTATTGTAATAAGTTAAAATGGCAACTCGTAAACTGAACTAATCCTTGGCACTTCTCCAAGTTGTTATTTAGTGTTCAACACAAGATAACAATATCTAATCGGGTTCACGGAGGATGTGGTATCGCTTCTTGAGGAGGCCACTATCTGCTGGGTTTGTTATCTGATATTTGTTAGTTGATATCGAGTCCATTGTTGAAAAGGCGCACGTTGTGTGTGCTTTAGTTTATTCCATGGAAAACGACCCACGCTATGTTTTGACTTTAACGCCGCGGGTAAAATTTGTTTTTCACTGCCTGAACTTGGCGGGAATCCTTCCATACTTGATTGAATGATCTGTTGCTACGAAGGAAAGGGGCGTGTCATTTTAGTCACAAGTGAATGGCGAGTCGTTTTACGGATGATAAGGCATGATAATAAGCCGCCAGCTGTGAACCAAGAACAGCCAGCTTGGGAAGGCTAAGGAATTGTTTTGGTGTTTAAAAGTCAAAGAATTGTTGCCTGAAAGACACAAACACCTGTGGTAAGCCGTATTATATAAGGTATCGATCTTCGATCTAATACCACTGGGCTTTTAAGTCTGGAACAGTTAACTTGAATTGGAGAAAACGAGTTCGTCAAGTGAATCTTACTAAATCGATACACTTGAGTGAGTTGCAACAACCATCATGGCCAATGACACTTATGACTATTATGATGATGAAATGGGATACGAAAACGAGGATGAATTTTCCACCTGCTATCTGCCGAAGTGCTTGTTTTCCCAAGTGGAGATCGGAGTGATCGTTGGCGCCTTTGTCTTGCTCTTTCTCGCATCTCTTCTCGGGAATTTGATGGTTTTCTGTCTTCTATTTAGCAAACGGAACCTGAAGCGAGCAAACAAGTTCACGATATTGAGTCTATGCATCGCCGATCTCATTGTAACTGTTTTCTGTATGTTGGTAATGCCTCTTGACTTGTTCATCCTGGATCAGTGGGTACTCGGAGGGGTTATGTGCAAAGTTATGACATTCGTTCAAACTCTTGGTGTTGCCGCGTCGATGCTCCATCTCGCCGTGGTCACTGTTCAGAACTTTGTTGCCGTTTGTTTTCCATTTTCTGCCCGTGCCCTGAAGCGGAAAGACTCTTACTTCGCATGCGTGGTGTGGTGTTTGGCCATCATAGAAGCCAGTGTCTATACAAGCTACAAGTCACTCCAGTCCTTTCCTGATGGAAGTTCTTTCTGCTTTGAAAACTGGCCCAGCGAGAAAGGACGACTGATATTTCTTCTCACAAACATGGCGTTAATACTAGGTGTGCCTATAACAGCAATCGCTAGTCTGAACGTCTGTTCCATTATTGCCCTGTACAAAGCTAAACTGAAAGTCAGAGGAAATAACTCTTTCGACCGTAGTTCAGCGCATGCCCAGAGGAGGGTGAAACGAACGGAAGGAGCTGTTAGGAAAATTCTCACAATCCTTATACTGTTTATCATATGCGGCGTTCCCTATCAAGCATTCGGCTTGTGGACTGAACTCTCCAGAGATCCCAGTCAGTTTGAAAAAAAACACATGCTCGTACTTTATATAGTATTCACTTGGTTGTACTTTGCTAACATGGCCAGCCATCCCGTACTGTATACTCTGTTCTCTTGGGGATATCGTGAGGCAGTTAGGGAGTCGTTTGTGAGCATGCGTTCGACTATGCGCTCGAGCATGCGCTTCAAGAGGAGAAGCACCACAACCGCTGTGCTAGTGTAGTAACTGGTATCGTATCACATGGGGCTAAAATCTATAAATAGGAAGACAGTTGGAAGACAATCCAGATAGAGAACAAGGTTGACAGATAGACAGACAAAAAGACAGACATACATACAGAGAGACAGACAGACAGACAGACAGACAGACAGACAGACAGACATGGACTGATAATGAAGAGGCAGATAGAAGGCGGATGACGGAAAGAACAAAATTGATGAAAGGACAGACAGACAGGCAGGCGACACAGATGCACAAACAGGCATAGCTGGAAATATGGACAGACTGAGTCCGACTGGCGAACACTGAGACAGACAGACAGAAAGGGAGACAGGCAGACAGAACAAAAATGAAGGATAAACATGGATAGGTCATTGAATGGATACCGATGATCATATTGGGAAATGGGTGGATGGGTAAACAGATAATGAGTTGGATGACTGGAACGACCGGAGTGACGGGCGGATAGGGGGTGGGTGGGTGGATGGATGGATAGATAGATAGATGGATGGATGGATGGCAGGATGTATTGATAATGTAAATAACTTAAGCATTGCTTAACTTTAGAAAGTTAGTAAAATTATGATATGTAGAACTAAACTTTCAGTAATAGTAGTTGCAAATGATGGTTTAATGTGTGACACACAAACAAGAATTAATTTGTGAGTTCGATAAGAAGTTACGAGGCTTAGCAGAGCCAGATAAACGGTTGTAAGTCTTAGGACGTGGCCACTGCATTATGTACATAAAATTATGTCAAAATAGAAATTCATCCAGACCGATAGATGCTGCTGTTGGTATATAACCGTAACTGCAACATAAGTAATCTTTTTGAGAAAAATATACAATATTGTATAAAGTTCCGGCAATGTCGAACGCCTTACTGTTATCTTGAACATGATTTTGTTCCCCTAAAGAGTTAGAGGTAATGGGAAACTACTGACTACTGTATAGTTTAAGTAAGCGATCTGCAAAACATGTCTAGTCAAATTTGGCGTAAGCGAGATGTCAATAACTGATTATGAACATGTGCGCAAACACACGTGTGTTACACTTCGAATTAAAAATTCTTGCTTATAAATCTGTACATTGTTCTCTGATACCTCCAGCTACGCCCATTATCACATTCAGATATGGAGATTGTTGTGCCATAACATAGATTTTGCTCTTACATTTTTGTTTTTAGGAACTATTTCTTGGGTGTTAGGAGTTTCTTCTTCTAATATTGGTACAATTATATTTACGTAGCAAAGATTAGGAGGCCCTCTCCAAATGAATTTATATTTCTTGTTGGCGATTTCAGCCTCAGAAAACGTTCTCAAGAGTTTAAACTTTCTTATTTTTAAAATTCCAAGAGCGAGAAAATTGTAATGAATAACATCAGAAAATCCGGAAAAAGAAATTTAGCAGTTTGACCGATATTTAACTTGTTAATAACACTTTCGCGGTTAAGGATGTTGTTTTAATGCTCGATTTTAGGATGCACTTTCAGTATTTTGTTCTGTTGGGAATAGAGAAAGAATACATTAGCTAGAAATCAATAACTGGTATTTTATTAACTTAAATCATTGAACGCTTATCTCTCTTTTCCGAAACTGAAATGGAAAACAATGTTCCAGTCTTGAGTATCAGTTTTTATCATGTCCTTAAAATTCTGGCTTTTCTTTGCCTCAAGGTTCTCATATAATGAGTTCTTATAAAAAGAAAATAGTGTACTTCAAATATTTATGCACTATTTGCAATAGGAACTCTTTCTTGGGTGTTAGGATTTTCTTCACTATTGGTACAATTATATTTACGTAGCAAAGATTAGGAGGCCCTCTCCGAATGAATTTATATGTAGAAAAATTACAGAAGTTATGATTCTGTAGCGAAATAGACACAGTGTATTTTAAATGGTAATGTCTGGCGTTTATGTTAAATAACTATTGTAGTTTGTTTCTTGATCAGTAGCTTCAAGTAATTTTCAATAAATCGCATGGCTTTACTTGTGTGTAACAAATATTCTTGATATCTTTACGAAAACCATATCAACTATTTGGTGATCATTCTCAGTAACAGTTTTAAATTGGGAATCTCTTTCTTAACTAATCTTATTGCTCAAACTTATTTTTCTTTGATTAAATATAATATAAAGAAATCATTTTTTGGTCCCTTGGCAGTTCAACACAGAGAGATCATCACTCAAGCTAGTTTATTTCTATAATACTATATATAAAAGGTAACAGTTTTAAAAGTTACAATGTTGTTGATAGAATTGCTACAAATGTTTTCGATCTAATTGTTCTTCTTCAGGTAGTGAAGAAGATCT
Organism: Epizoanthus ramosus; assembly: GCA_026413505.1. Classification (NCBI taxonomy): domain Eukaryota; kingdom Metazoa; phylum Cnidaria; class Anthozoa; order Zoantharia; family Epizoanthidae; genus Epizoanthus; species Epizoanthus ramosus. Next base: position 7,040 of record JANVCJ010071993.1, read on the forward strand.
ACCTGAAAAAGATCAATTGGATTGAAAACGTTTGTAGCAATTCTATCAACAACATTTTAACTTTATCATTTTTATACATTTATTCTAATACCTGGCGAAGATGACTTATTTTCTATTTCCATTAGAAAGTAAATTATTTGAAGTGAAACCTTAAATTTTCTGTTGATTATTTTATTTTACTGAACTATATAATCTAGAAAGCACACCGAGCGGTAATCGATAGTGCTATTCTCTTAATTGTATAATTAATTTAGAGCTGAAATGAACTAACATATATTTTCATTGTACTCAAACTCGAAAAGGAGATACTCTAGTTTTATAGAAAATATACAAAGAAGTTGATAACTCTTGAAATTATTTCCAGCATAATTGGTTATTGACAAGACTAAAATGTCCGTCCATATTATTATTAACATGTTCATAACCTGATTTCCAGAGTATTTGTGAACCAATTTCTCAGTAAGATACTACGAGAAATAGCATGATACTGTTTACACGTTGCAACTTGCATGCGATGTTTCCGTGCGTTCAAACTTATGGCCTGGCAGAGCGCGCTTACTGTTATTGACATGTGTTCTATTATAGAGACATTATTATTATGGATGCATGATCTCGATCAAAGCGCCTGGGGGGAATTTGCAGACGGTGAGACGCAGTTACTAGAGTCAGCGGGGCGCAAGTTCACTGTTGCTTTGTTTGGATAAGTGAAGAAAACTTATCGATCAAGGCCAATATCATTTACATGGAAACGCCTTTAAACGTTTGTTTTTGCGGTCAGCATCAACCTTTGCTCTTTATTAATTAGTGTCAAGCATTAACATCAACAGAGGCCATCAATAATATTATACTGGGACCATATCAGTCATGAAAGCACTTATTCACTCAACAGCCTTAAAAGAATAGAGTTCAGGAGATACTCATATAGTATGCAGAAAGAACAGGCGTAATTTGTCCCCAAAATGTAAGCACTTTAGCTGTTAAGACATATGGCTTACTTGAGGAAGGTCCTAGAGATTTCAACTAAATTATATCTTAAGATATATCTTAGGTAGAATTTCGTGAATGCGGTTTCTTGTTTCCAAAGTAACAAAGCGGTCAGTAACTTTACAAGAGATATTATCTAGTATACCAGAAGCATCTAAATGACAATTATTGTCGTTAAAGGAAGCCGGTCATAATAGTGAAACTATCACCTAATATGAACTCGGAGATATTTGATTACATAAAACTGTGGAACCAAGCCGATCTTTTGCCCAGAGCTACGAAATGAAATAAAGAACAGAAAGCCGAATAAATTTTAAAAAATTCTCATTCATCCGAGTATGACCGTAGCCATAGTAGGTAACAAGAAGGAAATCTTTTGCCTAACATTGTTTTGTTTACATGACCAACTCCAAGGTGTTTGTTTCGTGAAGTTGTTTTTGTGTTTGTAGTCCAGTATCACTTTTAAATAATCATTTAGCCACCGAGCCTTTTTTTAACAACAACAAGTCTTTTTCAGTTCGTTATATTTCCATCGAAGTTCAGTGAAACGATATACCGATATAGCCAAGCAAGTAAATACAAAGTTATGCGTTCACTAGATTTTGATTCTTATCTAAAATATAGTTACCGACACAACACGAGAGGCATTGAATTGTCCTCCAAAATGCTAGAAAGATCTAGCTCCTGCTGCAATTGTTCAGTCGCAAACATTTGAAGGGTGCTTATTTGGTGTATAGTCGGTGCTCGATAGTTTTTGTAAATCAAGTCTCTCGCATGATCGTGCTTGAAAAAATATATCACTTGATACATCTAACCCAATTCTATATTTTACAACATAGAATCGAAGTGAGTTCGCGGCAGCTAGCTAGGTTTCTTAGTCAGTGTCCTCTTTATTATAAGAACGAATGACGGCATAAATTAGAATCGGTTATATCTTTTATTCAGTTGAAGCATACTACTTTGATGATCCTCTAGACGGTGTATTAAAAGTGTAGAGTGTAGAGTGTAGAGTGTAGAGTGTAGAGTGTAGTTCCTGCTCACGGTTCCAGCAACTATACTGCTAAAGGGGAAGGTCTTTTGAAGACATTTTAAGAAACTAGACTAAATTTGTGACCTACTTTTCTGAGAAATAGGATTCAATCTGCTAAGCAAAATGTATGATAAAGCTGCTCCCAAACACAATAGGAGCAGCAAAGCCTAATCCGGGAAAATTAGCGAGTTTAACTGCAGAGAAATTTAGTGAAGCAATAAAGCAATGTTTTCGGGACTTTATAGCCTATAGGATTTTAGCGTACCAAAGTGATGTCACATCCTTGCAGGAGTAGTATAAGTGAACTCCCGAAACACAGCTGAGGTCTTTTACAGCTGCTCGTGATGGTGAGACTTTAAAATCTTACAAAGCCTGGAAACATTGCAGTTATTTCAGTAATTTATAATGTACTTTACTGATTTACACTACAAAGATCTTTGCCAGCCATTTTGATATATTTCGTCAGCGTGCACAGAGCATCCAAGTTTGGTAGTCACTTTATCTCAAACACTATCATATACGTCATTTTTGTTTATTTATGATACAACTCCCAAACATTCTCGTAGGAAAAATGGCGGCAATATTACATAAGATCCTTTAAGACCTAACTGCAGTCCAGATTTTCACTGTAGGAAGCCAATATTAAGAATATATTCTCTTGGCTAAGATATTGTTTATAAATAGCTGATAAAAAATGTTTGGCCTTCAAAACCGCAATGTTTTAGTTCTCTCCGAAGAATATCCAAGTGGATTAACATGCACACGAGACTCGGGCTCTTGAGGTCGAACTGACTCGATCGACTTTCTTGAGTAATTAACTTAAACGTCCACCGATCAAAGAAGTTAATATTAAACTGTGCCGGATAAATTTACCAGTTTTAGGCCCGAAGATTTAAGGGGAATCAGTAAGAACATTTTAAGTGTCTTTTTGTTTTGACATTTTCATCACTCCGTTAGATATTGCTTGAGCATCACCCTATTTTGTAGTGTGCTAAAATATGTTTAGAAAAGGAAGCATGAAACCGCAATGTCTTAGATTGCATCTCTCAAGTTGACTGACATGAGACTCTTCGGCTCTTGAGGTCGAATTGGCTCGACATTTGTTAATCAGTTTTACACGAAATTTAACGAGAACTTAATTACTTTAAACAGTTCCCATCGATCAAAGAATTTCTTAATGAAAACAGCATCTATACAGTATGGAATAACAAATTATATTTACCAGCCTTGCGCGCTCATGAAGATTTCAGGGCATCAGTATCAATATGATTAAGAACATTTCAAGAGGTTTGTTTTTGAGGTTTTAATTGCACCACTGAATATTACGTGAGAGCGTGAGCATCGCCTTTTTTGTCGTATACAGCTATTTTCAGTCAATGGCCACGACCGAAAGGAACTATGGGTTGTAAAATATTGAAATCACAACTAAGGGCTTGAATCACCCAAAATTTAAGCTCTCTATTGTAGCATCCTATCTTTATAGTTTATTCAAAGTCTTCTGGAACCTACGGTTCCTTCTTTAGTGGTATTGAATTTTGCACATACAGCGTCAACCTTTCTTGAAATAAGAAAACAGATCACGCTCACGTTAAACTCTTACATCCGTATATATCAATCTCCTACCAGTATTAAAACAACAAACTAGTTTTGTTTATATGTGTTCTACTTCAAAATTCTTTAATGATTTTTTATTTTAAAATATCGAATTATTTATTTTAAAATAGTCGAAGCGTCTCGTAGACTAAAAGCTTAGAAAATACGCCACTTCATTGAATAACTGTTTTTAAAAATATGATGGCAAAATTATTTTAATTTTAATTTTCTCTTTTCGTATTATAGCGAATCTGTGTATAGTATTTCCAAACCTACTCAACATCAGCTCACACAAACTTCCATTTACAACTTCCATTTACAATATTGTTTGGGGTTTTTGTTTTCCTATTATTCGTCAATATTGGAAAGACATTCTAAGTAGAATTTTCCTGTATGCTATTTACTTTATTGCTTAGTTTCCTTCTGGAAATAGCTTTCACTCGCCTCAGGAAATTACTGAGATATGAAAGACAATGCGAAATTTTGGTTGCCTTTTATCCAAAGCCCCAGTTTCCACGGGCAAGCTATAGTTCCACAAAAGTTTCGATTGATTATGCTTGGACCTAGTCTATAGTGAATGTTGTAAACGTTGATACCTTTTTTCGCCTTGAGGGTGGAAGGTTTGGAGATTGAATTGATTTTTTGATATATTGTCATATGTAATAAAGTAAGCAACCCAACTCGCCAAAGTAACCTCTCATCCTTTTCCTCCCCTCCGCAACAGAAACCCAGAATAAGCTAGTTGGAGCTAAAGTACAGTCCTGCATGGATCCGGTTGTTCAAAGGGTGGATAAGTGCTAATCACTTTTGATTTATCTATCCCTGGTTATTCAGTGAGTGGAAAACTACTAATGCAATGGGTAAAATGGTATCGCACAGCCGCCATTATAAACGAATTGCTGAAATTAGAAAGCACTTATCCGGCGGATAGCTTATCCACCCTTTGAACAACCGGACCCTGATGGGATGCTGGGATCCGAGGCGGAGTGATGTAGACTTTAGACTTTTAGACTTTATTAGACAATTTGCATATTCAATTTGTGATGTGGATGGAGACTAAGCAAATTGAGAATCTGGATACGAGACTGAACTGAATTGACAAATCGCAAGCATTTCCGTTGTTCTGAATCAGCGGATATACTGATTCCAATATGGCTGACGAAGCTGTTGTATGGAAACTAAGTGACAGTCAGTGCAATTCATTCGGCATTGCTCCATTTCCTAACCGGAATAGCCAACCTAGAGCATGTTATTGTCCTAAACTCCTTCACAGCTGCCGTTAAATTACCAGAGGATCATTACAAGAGGTTCCCCGATTGACGGCTGTCGAGTATACAACAAATTATATTTACCCGCCTTGCGCGCTTGAAGATTTCAGGGCATCAGTGTCAATATGATGAAGAACATTTCAAGAGGTTTGGTTTTGATTATACATGTCCTTCGGAGCATTCAAGCATATTTCTAAGAATTCATGTTTGGGCGACATACCCCGATTTTAATAATCCAATTTATAGATAAAATCGGTTGGTACTAGTCTTGTATATATTACTTATGAATCGTCCATTACTAGCTTAGTTGGGCACTTTAAGCTTCAGTTCAACTATCGGCGTACTGCTTCTTTGAAAATCAAGATTGTATACATATATCTATATGATATTGTGGTGTTGGCCATATTCTGTGAATCTTTCAGTCAATATAGTAAATAGCGCTGTTGATCATATTCACATGTAAACAGCGCTTTATAAGTATTAAATTATTATTA
>JANVCJ010072004.1:0-12408 GCA_026413505.1 Epizoanthus ramosus
TACATACATACATACATACATACATACATACATACATACATACATACATACATACATACATACATACATGCATACATTCATACATACATACATACATACATACATACATACATACATACATACGTACGTATATACATTACATACATTATATTGATTTGAAGTTACATGCAATTCTATACTTAAGAAGCAGTAAAACAATAGCAAAAAAAACCTATATAATCTACAAATCGTGAAAATTATGAAAGATATTTTAAAATTAGAAATCTATAAAATCTATAAAATTTATGGAAATGTATAAAACTATGATGCATCTCTAGTACAAACACGGCCGTTCATCTTCTGTATACAGCCTAACTTTCTGCAGCACTGGCCCCAGCATAACCTGTGTTAATGGTGGTCGTAATTGGTTTCCTGTAGAGAGGACTGACGTGCTGAAATGGAAATGAGAGCAAGGTAATATATCTTTGAAGCACACCAACAGGAAATGGTCGTACTGGATAGGATATAGTTCGACACTTCGAATGTTTATTTCAGAAAGAAATTCGACAAAACGACAGATCGAGACAAATCAAACAGCAAACATTCATACATTACAAAATATCGGTATACTTGTTCGAAAGTATACCGTCGGGGGGGACACATATAAATCGTCGGGGGGACACATATAAATTATGCGTAGAGAGTAATAAACGGTATAAGAAGCCTTTCGGAATGAGCCAATGATATATACATTGTGACTAACATACAGCATTATCGAAGTGTGTTTTTCACTTGCTGGTCTTTAACTAAGTTTTCAAAAGTAACAATTAATTGATAATTAATTTCAACATTGGCAATAATTGCGTTAATATTTGGTGAGATAGTAGTAACGGTAAATTGACCCTACTGTTCTGCACACTACTTGTGTCATCCTTGCCTACCTTTCTATTTGAAATTGGCAGTGTTAATAACCAAAGAAAAGTAGAGGGTATTTATATCCAGGGGGGAGGGATAGACCTGGAACATTTTAATGCTGAGTAACCTGAGTAGGGGGGGGGGACTTACACGCGAGGAGGCCTTATACCCCGTTATTATACGGTATTCTTTATAGTAAACCCACCTGATTCCAAACACCACGTTGTAGATCTTTTTGAAACCTCTCATACTCTATACGATTCTGAAAACAGAGAAATAGAATCATATCAAGTTGAAAACTGTTGACAAAGTTAAGACTGATTTAGTGTAAAGATGAACAGGTCAAGAAGGTTAAGTTCATCTATATCTAACATGAGAAAATAGATATCACTTTATTTAAACACGGGAATCATCAGTGAAATACACAATAATTACTTCAAAAGATATATTGGTTTACATGATTGCCGTGAGGGAGCCCAGTGAGGAAAAGGAGCTTTTGAGCTTTCTTTTGAAAACCGCCAGACTGTAGTTATTAGATTTAAGAGATCCTGGAAGATCATTTCATAGCACAGCAGTGATCACTGGCACTGTATGCATAGCGTCATTAATAACATGAACAACGTTGAATAATTTTAGTCACGTGATATCCAAGAGACCATGGACAAATTTACTGCTGGATTTTAGAATTAGGTAAAACGCTTTTCCTTCGTTAAGTATACTAGCAGTATTACTACAAAAATAAAATAGTTGAAGGGCCCGCCGATGTGCACTCACTGAACATATGGCTCAATTCAGATACTTAGAGTCTCAAAACTGCCTGACTACATCCATTGTATTTGATAATAATTCTTTATTGCTTGCAATTTCGTACATAACAATGCGCAATTATTCAGTTTACCAATTTAAGCAGATCTTAGATCTCATTTGATATTTAAATGTTCCGTGATTTATTCATAGTTTTATGTAAAATCTACGTGGCCATGGCATGCAGTAAAATCCTCTTACAAATGGTACTTGAAAAGAAACTCAATCCGAACAGTCGGTAAAATGCAAATATACCCCTACAGCGCATTTGCACGTGGTCATAAGCTCCGAGTAAAGTGATAATGAAGAAAGGCCGGTGAACTGTGTGTTGAATATGCTGATATATTAAGATCAGTGTAATTGTAATTGTAACAACAAAGGCAAACCCTGCGTGACATCCCAATTGCAGGTTCAGTAATAACATTACCAAGTTAAACTGACTTACCGCCATCATTACTAATAACTTCCAAATTAGGAGAAGTATTAGTCCAATACCAACGATGCCCCCGATTACACCCAACACGATGCCCAGGATTTCGGGTTCCTCCGGGCATTCTGTAACAGAAATATGTGACACTGGGTTATGAACGCCATTTACCAATATTGAGGAAGAAACAAGAATTGTATCGTTCGAAGAAAAGAGGGTACAATTCCTGGCCAAAATTTTTGAGACGGAATGAAATTCAAAAAACTAAAATATGAAGTTGGTTGGTAGGTAGACTGACAGGGCAACATTGATTGGGAGAAAAGGAGTTATTTTAACACCATGGATGTGTGAGGTTCTTTGTAGCTCAACAAGGCATGGTTTGCAACCGACAAGAAATATGATCAAAGCTGTCCCAAATTCGTCTAGGCAGGATCGTAGTAGAGCCCGGGATAGTTCTAGGAGATTCACAGTGGAAATGTTTTCAAATATTTTTAGATAGTCCGTGAAAATCTGAACTTATACTAAAATGTATTAGCTGAAACCCTTTTTCTTTTGGACTACACAAACGGCCTGTGTGTGGAAGATGGGGTGGGAGCAAGGCTGCAACCCGAAGGAAGGTGAAAGGAAAAAAGATCTTCATAAATCTCTCGTTCTTTAGTGAAGAACCGTTAAGAATCGATGGCAGTGTTCAGTAGAGTAATGCTTATGTATTCTTTCCACTTACTTATTTCAACGAACAGGTTGTACTCCTTGTTTTCAACGTTTTCAACGTTTTCAACGGTATACAGGTACAAACAGTCGTTAGCATCCTTGTGGTCGCAGCGGAACAGTTCTTTGGCTGTAAGTAAAGGTGACATTAATCTCATAGCTAAAACTCACGCGGCTTGTTTTAAGAGAAGGGCTAGTGGGAAAGTCCAAATGAAAAGTCCGAGGCCTCCAAACGCCTGTCTGCTCATCGCAAACCTTCCCCATGCACACGCACTTTTCGTATAGGTTCTCCCGGAGTCCTTCCTTACAAACGGGACAGTGGAAAATAGAATATGTACTCTGGGGGAGGTAAGACACCAACTTTGGGCAATAGCTTGGCAACAATCGGCAAATCAGATTCAGATTCGCAATGGTATTAAAGACGATTTCGCTTGAAATCAAAAATTCAAAAGCTCATTGTCATTGCATTGTCAAAGCAGCTTTTTGACCAATGAAATTGCGAGTGTTGAGTATTGGCGACCAATCAGAGAGTGGAAAATTGCTTTTGAGCTTTGCTTTTGAGCTTTGAATACACTTCTGTAAGTTTTTCAGTGTCTTTGAATTATTTTTAGAAAAGGCACTATAACTACCGTTATTATTATTATTATTATTATTATTATTATATTCTACGTTGGATAGGGTTTTTCATCCTTTTCTGTTACTTACAGGTTTTCGTTGTGATATCGCTGACTATCTCGACACTTTTGACCAATGCTGCACATCGGTTTGAGTTCTTGCACTGATCCAGTGACTGTTTGTCAAACCCTGCTGTGCACTCGATACAGTCCTCGTCACGACTGCAAATGCCTCCCTCACATTCCTACATAATATAAAAATATATCATAGCCAATTCGAACTAAGAATCAACGTGCTGCCTGGATTCTTTTCCATGAAAAACAAAGCAATTAGCGAAAAGGGTATGTTAATTTGAGACTAACCAGGCATTTCTCGCAGAATTTGCCGACGTAATCCGTCTTGCAGTTGCACTCGCCACACACGCACTCGCCACGATCGGATCCTGAGCATATTGGCTGGAGACCATTGCACAAGTTAGTTGCTACTGATATAGGATATAGTGTTACTTTTCCAAGTATAACTGTCTAGTCTTCAAAACCTTTGCAAAGCCAGTATCAAGGCCAACAGCGTACTGTAATCTAAAGGTACGATTTGGAGATCATTAAATATAATAGTGATTGCAAGTCTTAATCGCACTATATTCACATTACATCACGTATGAAAAAGACTGAAAAGAGAATATTCTGCTTCTGTGCAAACACGTCACCAAACTATATTCAGACGTTTTTGAAACAAAGTAACTATAGCTCTTAGTATAACATTCTAAGTGTGACTAATTTGCACTATTTGAAGCTTTATATATTTGAATGTCCTGTTTATTGTATAGTTTCACATTCTGTAGTCACTAGAGACGATTTCGCTTGACTGTCAAAAGATCGATGCAAATACAATGTCAATGACAATTCGATGATAGGAAAAGCTAGAGATTGGCTCAATCAATTAGGAAAATACAGACAACCAATCAGACATGAACCAATCAGAATTGAAACCCATTGCATTGTATTGCCATGTCATTGTCATTTGCAATACATGACGGCGTGTACGTGAGAGGAAAAAAGCCGTCAGTACTCAACAAGAGTCACTCTCGCAAATTTGAAACGAGAATGCAATGGCAGTGAGCTTTCGACAGTCGAGCAAAATAATTTATATAATGTATAGGAGGATTTCACATGACGTAATTGTTTACATTTTGCTTCATTAGCATAAATCCAATTTCAAGCTTCAGGCAAACGAAGGCTATGGATCGAACGAGTATGTAACAGTTAGTAGTCACCGTAAATTTGGGTACAGTAAATATATGACCTGGAGGCAACTCTTGCCTCCAGCCATACATGTACATTCTCTGTAGATTTTAAACGTCTATTCCACAAAAAGTATTCACGATATCTCGCTCAAATTTTCGGTGACTACTAACTGTGACATGCTCCTTCGATCTATGGACTTTGTTTGTCTGAAAGTTGAAGTTGGATTTATGCTAATGAAGCAGAATGTAAACAATGACGTCATGTGAAATCCTTCTAAAAGAGAATATTTTGCCGAGGTTTTGACTGCACAGATCAAGCAAGGTAGAGTCTGTGCAAAAGACAGAGGGCAAAATATTCTCCCATATATAGACCAAGAGAAGTTTAGTAGTCATGCGAATTAGGGATTTTTATGGGCTACCAATTTCCAGTTTTGCTTTAGATGTTAAGAATGTTTCAATGTAAGTTCTTATTTCAAAGTTGTAGGCTGTTACATTTTTGGCCTGCAAAATCACAAGTATTGTCCTACTTTAACATTGTCATTTTTAGGCCCTTAATTTGCACCCTGGTTGTTGTTATTAACGATCTTGATTAAATGTTCAACTGATACAAGAGTTTGAGTACATGCCGGTTCTTAGAGGTGTGTGGAATTAAAAATGATTTGTTCACCTTAATAAACACTACTGTATATACATGTAATAAATTCAACAGAAATTTGCCTACTGTACATGTACCTGGCACTGCTCAGGAGTGAGATTATGAAACTTGGGACACCCCGATTGCACATGGTGCATTGAAAACTTCCCAGTCACATGACCAGTGCCATCACAGCCGGGAGTCTTGCATTTCTTCTGTCTAATATCCATTTTTATCTTCTTGAAAGGTGACACTTTCCTTCTCATTCCTGGTCCCTTTTGTGGCCTTGAGGGTGTTGATTTGGGCGTTGAATCCAATCCAGATTCTGCTGACTTCTCAGAGTCCACATCTGTCTGCGAGGGGGTACTGCAAACTGGTGTACTTTTCATTTTCCTGGGTCTCCCCCGGCCTCTCTTCTTGACTGTACCGGAGCTAACTGATGAATCTGTATCTTTTGAAGGCACTTCTGCTTTCACAGGAATACTTTGCTTTGATGCCTCTGATTAACAGTGGAGTCAAAATCAACAATTTAATAATAAAGATAATTATTTATTATGGTGACAGTGAAAATTACCTAAAAGTAGCCAGAATACATTTCTTACTTAAAAATTTCCACCATCTCAGTGGTTTCCTGTGAATAACACTCACCTGGTTAATAATAATTTAATAATATAATAACAATAACAATCACAATGACAACATCAATGACAAGGACAATGATAAGGACAATGACAGTGACAATGACAATATCAATAATAATAAAATAATAATTAAAAATATTTTCTCATGATTGTTTTATTATTTTAAAGAGGGCGACAAACAAAAGTGTGAGTTTACAAACCTGTGGTCCTCAAAGTACATTTACATGTACCACTAGATAAAAACACTACATGTACATACTAATTCTAAAAAGTTCAGTATAAAATAGAATGTTAGGCTCTCAGTAATGTTACTAGGCTAGAGTAGCAAATTAAAAATAAACTCACGACCAAAATACTGCAAAACTAGAGAAATCCTTACCACCACTGTTCTGTTGAAGAGATCCATCCTGCCGACAATCTTGGCACAGCCACTCCCCCTTTGGCGAGTGTTTCACCTTGGGTGTCAGACAGAACATGTGGAATCCTTTGTCACAGCCATCACACAGCAGCAGTTTACTCTATATTTTCAAAGAGAACATATTAATTTTAAAATATTAATTAGTATTTGTAAAACCACACTGGTCAGCAAATATTTCAACTTGAATTTTTGTACCAAGCTCTTCATGTACATTTATTTGTATGAATGGTGTTGATATGTTCTTTAGCAATGTGGAGGTGTTTGGCATCTTAGAGCTTGGAAACCTCCTGATATATATATGGTCATATATATAATTATATAGACTTAGTGGACACTTATTACATTGTAGGTACAACAGAGTGGAAGAATAGTTTCATAGATTTCAAAAATTGATATTTCAACACCATTCATATATTAAAGAGCTTGGTGCAATAACATTTTCAGTGCAAATTATTTTCTAGAAACTTAGAAATCTCTGTATTTTTTCATACAGGGCTACTAACTAAGGTGTCTTCTATAGTATACCTATAAAATGTAACTTACATGCAGGTTGTTTCAATTAATGCCTTTAAAACTTGGTTTAGAACACCAAGTAGAGATTGGAACATGTTAGGGAAGGGGGGGGGGGGTGACTGGTCCATTGGCCCTAGGCCAGTAAAATATTCCATGGACCAGTGAAACTTCCTGGGAATAACTGGTCTGAATGGCCAGATACATGTATTTGTGACTTGCAAAAGTGGCTGCAGACTACTAATCTCTTGCTCTTTCTGGTCCAATTTGCTTGTAAGGAAAAAAGTTAAGATCAACCCCTCACATAGTCGCACATACATGTACTGGCCTCAGTGGTATTCCTAATGTAAGGGTTGGAATATATTCCAGGATCCAAGACCATCATGATGTGTCATTTTAATAACTGAAAACTACATATATAAGTTTACCAACCAGCAAAAGAAACTGAACTCAAAATAAGTGAATGGTTAGCGGGCCCTTGTTTCATCACAGATGACAGAGTGTAAAATAAAATCACTGACCTCATTGCCAGCCGTATCACAAATGAAGCATGTCTTGCAGTCTTTGCACTGCCATGGGTAGCTCTTTATCTTCCTGTGCAACTTCTCAGACATTTTTAAGCAGGACGGATGGTCTGAAATGTAGAGCAGGAAATTTTCTTGACTACGGTACCACAAAACAAAATTCAAAATTAAAATTAGAATTATTATAGATAGATGCAAATAAATTTAAAAATATTCAATAACTACACAGTTATCAAAGCACAGCGTAATGTGTTTTGAAATTATTTTCTAACTACCTTACTATAATTTTATTGTGATATATATTAGCACGTTTCTATCTATGATCATCATCAGAGAAAGTTTATATTTTTTGAAGGGGAAAGGGGAAAGAAGGATTTTTCACTGGTCATATACAGTCAAGACTGTGTAACTACTATTTTTTTATTGGATTTATGTCGCATTTTAGCAATGTTATCATATTCCTGTTGGAATTTCATTAGAGCAGCTGTTGTTCGTCACCAGCTTGTTGCTCCTGTGTCGCTGTTTCAGGGCCAAGAATGGGTAATTCTAAACAACTTATAAAATTCACACACCACATGTCTCTTTAAGAATGTAAAATTCAAATTTTTAAGAAATTTGCCTGTCTGCTATTTTTATGTCACCTGTCACACTGTCAACACTGTTCAAATTAATATAAATCTCTGTATCAAGACAATGTTGATACAGAAAGCAACACACTCACTAGTTATTCCACACTCGGTGCACTTCAGCAACTCCTCCGCATCACTCTCGTCACTATCGTCCTCAGTTCCATAACAGATGGTACACTCAGGCATCTGCTTCTCTGGATCATTATTGCTACTCACAGAATGGAGTCTAGCTGATCTTCTTTTACCTATGTGCACAGAAGCATAACTTTGTTTTTATAATTTATAAACGAAACACAATTACACTACATGTAATGTTAGAAGCAGCTTGGATATAGAGAATTAACCTAGACTTAGCTACATTTTAATTCCAGAATATTTTTGGGAATTTAGACATCAAAAAACAATTTTAGAAAACCTTGGGGAATAATTTTTAGAAAAAACATTGATAATTCAAGAAGTTTAGAGCAATACTAACTTTCACCCAACATTTTGGCAACATTTCACTGGCAAAAACATTGACAAAACATATTATTTTTGTATTCCTACCTACCAAGAGAGGGCTCAGTCTGGTCACACGTTACAGCAGTGTCTACAACACAGTGAAGAAATAAGCGGTTTTTCATGATTCGATGAGTCGTTGTCTACATTACAACTTATTAGCGATTTTTCACCAAAACTGTTTTTCACCCTCAACTGTGCTTACTTCTAAATATTAGAGTGACTGTCTGACTGACGAGGAGTCGGTCAGAGACAGCCAAGCAAATGTTTCTTGTATACTTAACACATCGGTAATAAACAGTGTTTTATGATTTACAACTCGTTGTTTCTTGATATGTCATTTTTAAAAAAATGGGAATTTTCGGGAATTTTATAGAAATTTTGGCGAATTTTAAAGCTTTTTGCACGAAATTCCGGAAAGAATTTTAGGCCATTTTTTGTAGCTAATTATGTAGCTAAGCCTAATTATTAGCCCCTACATGACATTGTTATGCTCCACTTTGATCACCATCATCGTCATGATCACCATCATCACCTTTGGACATCATCATCATCATCACCACCAGGACCATCATCATCACCATCACTTCATCATCACCTTCATCATCATCATCATCATCATCATCATAATTTGGCCATTATAACCACCGTCACTATCACCATATCATAATCATAATCAGAGTAATTAATTGTCATAATGATAATCTTAATCATAATCATAAATGATAATCATAATCATAATCATAATCATAACCATAATCTATTAATCATCATCATTAATTATACTAAAAACCTAATAAATTATAGGAACCAAGGAATAGTGTTGTTTGAACTGTTCAAACCTTTTTGTCCTCTTGGGCTTGAGTTTTTCTTTCTTGCTTTTCTAGAGGTGTAAGACAAATTACGACGCTTCGGCGAAACGCTGCTCTCTGTTTCCGTTGTGTCAGACACCTCTTCGATGTCAATCTCGAAGTCTGACTCATCCGAAGACGATTCTGTTTCCAAAACTGTAGGTCGTTTGCGCTGAAATACAAATGCAACTGATAAACTCGCATGCAAATATTTGTTGTACTTTGACACATTAACTCAACGCCAGTAAATACCTTTCGTCGCGGCATTATTGCAAGATCAGGATTACATCTACATTCGCATCACAAACTGCAACATGAGGCCGCCATTCGCCGCCATCTTTGTTTGAATTTTGAATTCATTGTGGCTCAGCTAGCATCGATATAACAACAATTATGATTGGTCTGTTTCTTCTGACTAACCAATTAGAACCTTGCTTATATTTTTTTGGTTTACCGCGGTTCGATAGAAAAGAGTGTCAGCGGTATCTGTTGCATAAAATCCAAGATGGCGGCAAAGATGGGAAGATGAAAGCGATTGTTCCAAAAGATCTGTTTTAGCGAGATTTATTACGTTTAGAAAAGATCAACATCGAGCTTCTCAGAGAGTGCGATGTACGTTTTTAATATAAGTCTTTGATCAAACGTTATATTTTCCATACATTGATTTATGAGCATTCTCACCTCGCATTATCGACAATTGCAATGGACGACGAACTAGGTGATTTGCGAGGAATGGAAGTCTGTTGTCTGGGAGACACTGAGATCGCTCTTCCTTCTGATGTAATAGAAGAGGTAGGACTAGTTTTGCTTCAGTTGTAAATCATTGTGTGGAAAGTGTATTTTACTGTTTAGTGAAGTCTATTTTAGATTAATTTATATGTAACTAATTAATCGAATATTTAGATCGATCGATAGCTTTTTCAAACTTTCAGTTTCTGTTCCAAAGCGAAGGGGAAAATAATTAAAAAGCTGAAAAGCGCATTCGAATATGCGTCATACTGGGAACTGATTTTTTGCTCATGTATAGCTATAAACTGAATAAGACACGCTGTTCCTGGTAGATGTATGAATATGTAACTATTACTATACTATACTATATCAGTATATGGCATCAATGATTCAGTTATTCAATGTTTTCATGAATGACAGAATTTATAAATCAAATGTAACTTGTAACGTGGTATTGATTTTGATCATTTCAACTTATAAAGGTTTCAAACGTTTTAGTGGAATACAGATGCAGGTATACCGTATCTAAGTGGTGTTTGTATGATACCTGTATTCATGAATTCATTTTTTCTGGGATGAAATATAATCTTCATATAAATCATAGTCATATACCAAAGCTTAATACATGCCAAAACTGAAAATGAAACTGCTTACTTGATTAGTTGATATACATTTCTGGACAGGCCAGAAGCCTAAAAAGAAAACTTAGCCAACTGAACTGATCATTTATTTTCGTACTCTTACAGATACCAGGATGAACTCGTTGATTCTGGAATAAGTTTTGAGAAACAAGTTTCAAGAAATGTGATACATACATACCAATCTTGTATCCAGGACCTTGTCTCTTTCCAAATGAGATTGGATGTAAATTAAACAATATTATTAGAGATCCTTGTGATCTTGTTTCACATAAATACCACTTTAGTGTAATGTTATATTTATTGTGATTTTCAGCCAGACATATTTGCCCAAGTTATTAGTTGGGATACATGGAAGAATGTACTCACTCCAGAAAACAGAAAACATTTGGAGGTAACTCTTGTGTACATGTAGTTTTTGTATACGGCATGTTACATGTATGACTGTTTAGTTGTGGATAGGGATGGTAATCTGTTGGGCTAATCTCTGTACGTTCTATTAGGGGACGTTTAGAACAGAACCCAGGCAGGCACATGTACTCATTGATAACAGTACATGCTAGCTAATGTTTGTGTTGTGATCTGTCACCTTGTCACTACAATTACATGTACATTCAGCATATTCCATGTACATGTACATGTAGCTGCAGGCTGTGTGCTTACATGTAGGCCATACATGGACTGCATTGATCTGCATAGTGAGTGTAAAAAGTATCTTGATAAGAGGTGTTTTATTGATAATTTACCAGATTTAAAAGTTTTTCACAACTAGCTTTTTTATGATCAGTTTTATTGTTTTTATATTTAGTATTGTAAAGCACCAGGAACAAGTAGTGGATATGCATCCTTTAAAATATCTTATTATTATTACTGTTATAAATGTGCTATGGCATCTATAAATAAAGTCTAATATTATGGTTACTGCATTATTATTATAAATTATAATTACATGTATTATTGCACAAGTTTGCTTTAATTTGTGATATTTGCTCCATTATTATTCTATCCTCACTGCTGTCATGCTCTCATTTTTTTAAAACCAATACTAAGACAGTAAATATTTAATAACTCAACTTCCAAAAGATCACATAATTTCTCTTCGTTTTCTTGTAACATTACATTCCATCAAATAACACTGTTTTATCATATGAAAATCCATAAGATACCGAGTATTAGCAGTGTTGATAAAAGTCATGAATATCTTTGTACAGTCATATAAAATATCCTTGGATATTATATACTTTTTTTGAAGAAAGTCAGCTGAATTTTTGTTTGCTTGCTCAGAAATTCGTTTTTTCTTATGGATTTTTGCGTGATTTTCGTGTGAGCTGGTTCAGAAGTTCGTTTTTTTCTTATAACGGATTTTCATATGATAAAAAGAAACTTACATGGCTGTTTGAAGATGTAGCTTTTATCTGCTCGTGTCAAATTTTGCAACACACTTGTTCGCTACGCTCACTCGTATGTTACTACATTTGACACTCGAAGATAAAAGCCATATCTTTGTACAGCCATGTAAGATCCGCTATATAATTGCAATCAGGCATGGTTATATATATGCAAATACCTTGCCTTCATTTTTGAATAAGCTATATAAATATCTCTTGAAACAGTAATAGTTCGTTTTCGTTTAGTAAGTATTCAA
>JANVCJ010072015.1:0-12405 GCA_026413505.1 Epizoanthus ramosus
TCTGGTACATTCATGTATTAATCTAGACACATAGTCTGTGAAACTAAAAAGTATTTACTACAATAAATTGTATAATTTTAGGTGCATTTGAAAAATTGAAGAAATAACAACCTCCATTTGTCTGATAGAAACCCACTACCCAGTGCATGGAACTCATTGGCATCTAATGTAGCCCAAGTATATGGAACAATACCTGAGTGACCACTCCTGCACACTTATATATACAGCCTGCTAAATCTGTGTGCCTATATAAAGATAAGACACAAGTGTGGTGGGTCTTACACAACCAGGGACAGTTGCATAGTGACTGACCAAGTTGGATATTCAACGATTAACACCGAGTATATACACACAGCTAGATCACCTGAAAATGAAATGTATCATGTATATAAGTTGCAGTAGTACAATTAGGGTGTGTTTGAGTTTATCATGTTCAGGAATACTGCAACTTTCAATAGAAACTGAAAGCAATAGAATGAGCATTACAAAATTTCAAATTAGGATGAGCTTAAATCTTGTAGTTCCATTTCATATAATTATTTCTAATAATGATAATAATACTGATAATAACAATAATAATAATAATAATTTAATAATAATAGGTTCTTAAAAATGCATAAAATTCAAAAGTCTCTTAATGTTTTTACATGAATATAAAAATGATAACATATTGACATGCTCGATATATATAACATACGATAACAATTCATACATACAGATATATAAGACATAATCTACAAGAATGTAAACAGTCAATAATACAGGTAAGTGCTTGGTACCGAATGATCTGGAATAAAAATAAAAATATTTTTGCTGAAAATTTGTTCTGCTTTTTTGTGTTGTGGTAAAAAGTGCTTGTCACTGGTGGATCTTTTTTGTGGATTGTTTTTTGCTGATGCTTCAAGTAATGTAGTTAATCATGAATCCAAATTAGGGTATCTTGAACTTTAGTCTACGTTACTTCAGGACTTGAACTTGGGAAGTACTTAGGTTGTTATTGAAATAGCATTTATCTGGCACTTCTTTCAACTACATGTACATCGTTTAGTTCTGCCTCTGGTATCACAAGATTACAACACAATCAGATAGTACATTTATCAATAAGAAAGGTTTACTTTTGGATAAAATAGGTTTGTAACTGATCTGTTAAAAATTATTTTGTATATGTATTAAAATTTGTTAAAGAGTATTGGTAGGTAAAAGAGTACACATATCATAACTACAAAAATCGGAATATTAAAGACGGGATACAGTAAACGTATTTTAAAAAAATGTCTACATGTAGTTGCCGATTAGCCTGCGAAAGTAAACGCCTTTTCTCCCGCTGGGGATCAGGTTCTTTCGTCTGGGAGCCTGGGAGAAAAAGCGTCTGCTTTCGTCGATGAAATACTCAAAACTGTTGCCTTAACATCCGGGATCAAACAAGCATGAGAGTTGATGAAAGTTGACTCTGAGAGTTGCAGCCATCATCTAAGTTTGAATTCAGTTAAAAAGATCTCGTGAAATACCGGCTTAACCGCCCCCAAATTCAACGTGGAGACAAATATTACCAAAACAAAGAAGTAAGAGTAAATGAAATGTTATTAATGCCATATATTAGAGTATTCACAAAGATGAATATTTGCCATGCAAAGTCTTAAATACGATCCAATATGGCGGACGTCCGGCAGTGAACAGGCAAACCGAAACAATAAGTTGCTGTCACTGTCCAAAGTCCGTGGACAGGGACGTTAAGCCGTTGGTCTAGTCTCTCGACGTTCTATTGGGGGACTTAAAGACCCCACACACTTGTCGATAGGAGTAAGCTAATGCCGGTGTTGTGGTCTGTCTCCTCCACGCTATATAGTCTATCAAGTTACTGTATATTGAGATCATGCATGGACCATATGGCGCCTTCAATGCTTTCGGTTCGATCTCTGTGATTCTGTAATGCGCATTTAAACATATTCCTATGGAAAGTGCGCAATATACATGTAATAGCTAAATACCATGTATAATACCATTGCTGATAAATATAGCGGCTGGGTTACCTGTGGTTTAACAGTCTCGGTGTGGCCTGTGGAATGCCATTCCCCGTTGCGCGGGAGTTTCCAATACTGAAAATAGGCTTTTGTCATGCACTATAGGAAACCTACCCTGGTTGCCAGAGGTTTTCTCGCTCAACAACAAGCGAGCGCGAAGCGCAAAGCCTGAACAAGGCCGAAGGCCAAGTGAACGAGCGTGAGGCCGAAGGTCGATCGCGCGATCGTTCTTCGGCCTCGTTCAGGCTTCGCGCTCGCTTGTTGATGAGAGAGAAAACCTCTGGCAACCAGGGTATAGGAAACCAGATCAGTGATGAATGGCTTTCATTAGGTAATTTATACATTGTTGCAATGCGCACTTGAATATTTTATATAGAATCTGCGCAATATAAATTCAATAAAGTTAATGTTATAATGTTTTCATTGAATGCGGCTACTTCACCAAGACATTTTTTTCTCGTTCAGTGTCAGTTCACAAAGGAAGCAAAGTTTGAACAATTTGTTGCATTATGAGGCAAAATGTGGCAGAGCGATCACATTTGAACCCCTCAGGACCCTGGAACGAGATAAAATCTGCAGGGATAAACTACCCCGCCATGTTGAGTCGTTTATTTGATAATGTTTGACCAGATGTCGCAAAAATGCAGTGATATAAAATGTCGATCGTTATTTTGTCCTGACAGTAAAAACGCAGCTACGCCTCTGATCGAAGCCAAAATTTAAACTCACGATAGTTTGCTTTGATATATCTATTATATGTTTATTACCGAGATTCAATTGGCAATTACATCCAAAACTGTGAAGTGTTAGCAAGTACATCGAGTACAACTGCTTCATTAAGAGATCAAAATGATGCCTGAGCTAGAATTAAACTAGTAGAGAATTTTAATACTGAGAGAAAAAGCTATACTTTGTTCTGCACTAGATAGGTTTATCAAAATAGGTGAATAACTAAATAGCATAGCCGGATAGTACATTTAACATTGACTTCCGAAAACATTTTCTGACTTTTACACGAAAACTAAATCAAGACTCCCAATTGGCGTAAAAACTTGTACATATTATATTTATATTCATCAGTTTTATTTTACTTCTAATTCGAATCGCCAGTTTTGCAATAACTTTTATCGCTTAAAATAACATGGGTTTGGTAGTTGTCAGGTTCATACAATTTAATTTCAAATAACACTTTTATAGATACAACTGAAGTTCTTATTATATCCAGTTGCTAATTATGTTTAGAATTTCAAGCTATCCAGGCAACTGAATACGGATTTATTGAAATTTGAATGGTTTTAGGTTTTACAATTGTTTGTCTGACTAATCAAATCCGGTTGTTCGTTATAGTCAAAATAGAAAGAAGTAATATACGATCAATATAGGAAATAGTCTGTACCAGCTTGATGAGCCGATGTCCACTATTATTAGACTAACTCTTTAAATAAACTGATTTACAATTGCAGCTGCAGAGCCATTTGTCAGGACCCGGATGTGTAGCGTGTACAACAGGGATAAGAACTGAGATTCTCTAAATCAGGAAAACGATTTTCAGAGACTTTTGGAGGACACCAAACTTGTTCAAGGCACGCCATTGACCGTTGCTCTGTTCATCACAAGCAAGCGTGGGAGTTGGACAGGCCGAGTCGTTCACCAACATTAAGGAGACGGGACAGGTGCAAACCGCAAAATAGAATATTCAAATTCAATCGCTTATCCGAAATTGAATTTTTTTTTGTATAAAGAACGCTTAAGCAAATTGGTTCGTTGTCTGCTTCGGATTAAGAAAGCAATAAGCATCAAAGGTGCAATTTTTACACTAAGAGTTAAGATACAAGAAAGTGACTTTTCTCACTTCTCGGCCCAGAAGTGTCTCTGAAAAGGACTGAGAAACATTGAGGGAAGTATCACGAAAGCTAATCACCATGAACAGTACTTTTAACGAGACACGGGACAATATCACAAGTGTTTTGTCCAATGGTGTTGCCAGCGAGGGCCATACTCTGTTTACTCTGGTCGGTTTATCACTTGTAAACATTCTCGGAATTGTAATAGGAACTCCGGGTAATTGCCTCGTCGTCTTCGCGGTTATTTTCAACAAAGAGCTGCACTCGCCGACCAATCTGTTTATCGCTAATCTAAGCATTGCCGATTTCTTTGTGACTTGCATCTGTATGCCACTGTTCTTTGTGTACAACGTCATCACCTGGCCGAGCTGGCCTTTCGGCAACGCAACCTGCCGGCTCGTTTCGTATCTCGTCCATGTCTCTGTGATGGCTTCAGCGCTCAGCCTTCTGAGCATTTCATATGACCGCTTTCTCTCTGTGTACTTTCCATTGAAGCGAATAAGCAACATATATCGTGCGAAAATCATTATTGCTTTGATCTGGGTGGTGTCGCCTTTGCTGATGTTGGCCTCTCTGTTTCACCATGAGGTTGTCGAAAAAGTCAACGAGGGAAAGAAGTTCATCTTGTGTGTAGAGAAATGGAGCACGGATAGGGAGCTTCACAATTATCAGATGTACCGCATTTCCTTCTACTTTCTATTCGTGGTGCAAATTACAGTTGTGTACTTTTTGATTGGTCGTCGTCTGCATAAACGCCAGCCGCCTGGATTTCAGACAATGGAAACTAAAAATATGATTTTACTGCAGAAGAGGAAGGTCACCAAGATGCTGTTCCTAGTGGTTCTGTGTTTTACTTTTAGCTGGCTTCCGTACATTATTAACAAACTGCTCAACATATTCCCGCCTTGGGACAATTTCAAGTCTCCAGATGTGTTTGTTTTTGTTGGAAACTTCCTGGGTCTGTTGAACAGCTGCATTAACCCAATTCTGTACGCTTTATTAAATCACAAACTCCGAAAAGCATTCAAAAACGCAATACGTTGTCGCTGGAACTACGCAGTAGAAGAGAGGCGAAGACGAGTCAGTGAACCAAAACTATTCCAAGAATGTCAAATGGCGCCTCTCTCCGGGAGGCGTGAACGGCGTCTAAGCAGTATATCTAGCATCCTACAGAACCCGATTCCCGGTGTGTCACAGTCTACTTCCGGTGCGGCACCTGAGCCGGTGCAATGCATATTCTTCCGTAAGCTTGACACAAACAGCAGTAACTCTGTTGATTGCTACCAGATTGCCAGCAACCACGGCAAGAGAAGGGTAAGCTTTAGTGATGCACTCGACGCTAGCCAGCTACCCACCGGTAAAGAGATGATTCAGAAAGCTTCTTCTCTGGACGATATACTCGAGACACCCGGAGACGAGAGGGATGATCATTCTTCTGTAGACAGACCAAGGTGCTCAACTGATACTTCTCTAGTCGGTCAAGTGCTCTAGAGGATCATTGCTTTTCAACAACAAAACAACCGAGTAGAAGAGGCTTTGATCCTACGGTTATTCCGTGAAATACTTAACTGATCACTTGTATCAAACGTATTACACATTGAACGGCCATTGTACAGAGCTGAATATAAGTGAAGAGGTGGCAGTTGAAAATTACCCTTGGCTCTTTTTCCCCACGCTACCCTTCCCTACCCATTCCCTGGACCTGACTGGCACGTGACTATGCACTATACGTCCTTCAGTTCGACCTGACTGTTGACTGCCATCACTTGACGCCACCCTCTTCTCAACTGCACTGATCACTCCACTTCTCTACTGTTGACTAACATCTGCTAAACAACGTTCCAACTACCGCCCACCACCCTTCGACTTATCAGACAACCGTCTACTACGCACCACTCAACCTCGCGGCTCTTTGCTACCATCTATCGCCCACCACCCTTCGACTGATGACTTCCATCTACTGTACTACCTCTCTAGTGTTAAGTAATATCTACTGCCCACCACCCTTCGACTGATGACTTCCATCTACTGTACTACCTCTCTAGTGTTAAGTAATATCTACTGCCTACCACCCTTCGACTGATGACTTCCATCTACTGTGTATCATCACTCGACTGTTTATTACTATATCTAGTGCCCACAACTCCACCTGGTGGAGGACACTGAGTAGTTCAGTAGTAGTCATCAGTCAAGGAGTGGAGTGGCAGGTAGTAGATAGTAGACAGCAGTCGAGACATGGCACGTATAGTAGATGGTAAGGTTCACTGATCATCTAATGCACGGCTACTATCTACTGAGATTGAAACAAAAGAGGGAAAATGTATAATCAAATTAAAGAACGAACGGAAAGTTGCAGTGCGGAGTCACACACCAAGTGCCACTGCACTGTAAAGCAAAGCAACTGGTTAATTTGTCTTCCTGTGTGGCAGGAAGTTAATTTTGTTTTCCTGTGGATTTTGTTATTTACCGTGAGATTTGGCGCTTGTTGCCTACGAGTTAATGTTTGCTTTGTTGTTAGTTCCTTTGTTTATGGAGGCACTTGGGCCACTGCAGAACGTTGGAAAAGGGTAATTATGACCAATAAGAACAAAGGTAGACAATGAGATTATATTTAACGAATCAGGAAACTGTTGTACGGTATTGTTCAGAAGAAGATTTCTTTGTAGAGTTGGTAACACCCAGCGCAGTAGCTCGGAATATTTGTTGCACCGCTTCAGTGCAAATGAAGTCAAAATTTGCGGATAAAAAGCTGGTTAACCCAGAGCCATGTCATGTGAACACGATATGGTAAGTACGGTTACTTTTTAGTGTCATAAAGTGAACGGACATGACGCAAGAATCGCGAAGCATAGAGAGACTGAAATCTGTTCCATTTGTTAAGGGCTCGGTGTATACAACAAGGTTTGAGGGCCTATTTCAAATCGACTTTGTTCTGGTAAATGTAATACTAATACTTTTGCTGTTCTGATATCGTCATTTAATAAGAACAACATCGAAGAATTACATATAGTTGCTGTTACAACGAGGAGAAAAGAGATTTAGAAAAACTTGTAAATACATTGACTAATGATTTTTTTTCTCTCTAAATCGTAATCCGCTTTAGTTTAATTAATGCTGTAACCACGAGTATAATCTCTGAATTTAATTAATAACATTCACCAGGTTAAATAATTGCGGAATATTAAATTTACCGCCGATTACAAATGTTTGTTGAACACTTAGGCCTTGTCTTTTGAAGTCTAAGAGTGAAAGCATTTTATCGATGGAATTAGGGGTTCAAATTGCAAGCTAGCAAGGTTGTTGGGAGGCCCACTCGTTGCACTCTTGTCGGTAAAAGATCTAACATGAAATCAAGAAAACAATATTTCAAATAAATCTTATGTATTTTGACGTGAAACTCTCATTTCAAAATTAGAACTTCAGTTTTTGTGACACGGCTGTAGTAAAAATAGTGACTTTTGCTGAAGCCTCTTTCCAATCGAATTATACAGCCTTAAAACGCCATAAATTGGACTATTGTTTTCCAATATTGTTGCTTAATTCTAATTCCTCGTCATATGCCGCTCACAAAGTAGCCGACATTCTATTTAATTTCAATCGGTAAGATTTAATAAAAAACAAAAAAATTTTGGTCTGGACCCCAAACTACTTGCATTGAATGTAATTTTACGTTCATTTTATTTGTTTTGACTGTCGCTATAATTCTTTAATTTTTGACAGAACGGTGATACTCAAAATTAGTTTTTGCATGCTTGCATAAGCGGAGTGAGGATGGCTCACCCGAAAATACTCAACTTTAGACAACAGATCATCGCTGTCTTGGAAATTAATTCCTGGATTTAAAGCGTAATACATAAATGATTTACTCGGTATCGAAAATGCAACTAATTTGTTTTTAAAATTAAAACCGGAGTCAAGAAAAGTAAGAAGTGTTTTCTTTGGTACAAGGTTTCTAGAAGGAAATTAAAAACAGAAACAAAATCACGTACTTTTGTACAACAACAAT
This sequence comes from Epizoanthus ramosus, assembly GCA_026413505.1. Lineage (NCBI taxonomy): Eukaryota > Metazoa > Cnidaria > Anthozoa > Zoantharia > Epizoanthidae > Epizoanthus > Epizoanthus ramosus. The sequence goes on from JANVCJ010072015.1 coordinate 7,872, forward strand.
TCAGTAATACGAGAAACGATTTGGAAAAATTGCTCTGTACATTGTTGCACACAATATATTAAAAACGTTTGTGCAATAAAATCAGCAAATCCCTGTGATTTTTTTAGTTTGATCTCTTTTTGTGACGAGTCATAATCATGATGCCATCCACTCTGCTGATCTTTTCTATGTCCTAAAAGCTGAAAAACATTTCATTGCTTCAAAGACTCGTGCATTCATAAATCTAAATACCGCTAAGCATATTTTGGTCCTAACATTATAAATTTGAAGGTCAAAGTTTGATAAAACATTAGGATCATCTTCAGGACCCTTCAGGTAATAATCTTATATTGGAAAATACTATTTTACAATATTTGGTCCGGCTTAGTTTGTTCGTTTTTCAGTTAGACGGTGACTGGGTCGGTATAGCGTGAAAACCCAAAGGCTGTGTCTTTCATTATATTTTTCGTTAACCATATGCAGCTATGGTGAGCTAGAGACGATTTCGCTTCACTGTCAAAAGCTCATTGTCACTTGCGTTGTCATTGCATTGTCAAAGCAGGTTTTGACCAATAAAATTCGAGAGTTGAGTACTGGCAACCAATCAGAGATTAGAGTTGACGCGTGACTCGCTGACGCGAGCATTTTGTTCTGATCAATCTTTGACAATCAAGCGAAATGATCTCTATAGTACATCTAAACTGTCAGTGTTTTACTTCTGTTACGGATACAAAACTCATGATGATATATTATCAAATTATTCATAGAGCAACGTAGAGATCAAACTATCACTTCTCCCAGAAAACTTAGCCTGACCTCAGACGCTAATTTTCCTTTGCTGTGAGAAAGGATCTCTCTCGCAGCAAAGGGAAATTAGCGTCTGCGATCAGGCTAAAAAAGCAGAAACGATTATTTTTTTTCCTGGTATTTGATATTTTGTTTTCATCCACCAGTAGAGCTTGTATGGAAAATATTGAGCTTAACAATCCACAGTTGGAAAGGCAGAAACGTTTTTCCTGTCGACTGAGCCTCTTGTAGTTCAGACATCTATCTGGATATGCCGGTGTTATTTTATAGTTTCAGTTTGAGCAGCTGCATTGGAAAGAAATTCTGCTATAATGCTAGCCTTTTTTCCGATCCTTTTTCTCTACTAAAAATGGTTGGTCAAGAAATGCTTGCATAATTGGCAGACCTAATGGGGACATAACGTTTCCATAGCAATCACCTCGTCATTATTTCAGTTTTCCCTTAACAGATATACTAGCTCTTGATCAGTTATTGCTTCTTTGATTGAAACGAAGACACATCTGGAAACACAAAAGCCATTTTGATACTCCGTTTATTCTAATTAAAATTAGTTAATGCAATATCCTGCTGTTTTCGAGTTCGTAAAAATATAGGTTTTTGAATATGCTACTGGCAGCGGGTTCATACCTTTGTAAATTCTGGCTAGGATGCAAGAATAAATTTGGAAAAACATATTTCAAACATATGCTTTGCAGATTATTAAAGGCTGGTATGACAACAGCATATCTGTATCCGGACTCGGCCTTGAAAGCATGTCGACAGTGACACATCCTAAAGTATACTGACACATCAAATTTGCGTTGTTTAGAAAGATAAATACTGCATTGACAAACACTACGTCATGCATGCTAAACGTTAAATGGCTTGATGGTACCTTCGTGCAAAAGGTTGCTATATTTATCTCCTTTGTCACCCATTTTATGCTAGTTTTCATCTGCGTTTTCCATTCCTAGTTTATTTTTACTATACCGCAAGAAACATTTTTTCATTTTAAGTGGTTATAACAGATGGCCATGGGTAGATTTCTGCTCTAATTAAGTTTCATAATATTTAATTGTTATTCCAAGAAATTACATATGATTTAATAAAAGTAAGAAATCATTTAAATATCACACCTATGCGAAGCTACGCTCGATTATATAAATATTGTACTCGTTTACTGAGAGTGAACCTGGAATTTTTATTTTAATAATGATACGAAGGTCAAGGGATTTATTCCGTCTAAGTAATATTTTAAACTTTAAAGCAAATAACTTCTAAAATCGATTCCAAAGTTGTTCCTGATGGTCATGGAAAGTAAATGATCCTACTGCAGCTTAAAGACTCTTCATGAAATAGCAGTAAAATTATTTGTTCACTGCGGATTTGCGAAGATAAATCTCTCATATTCTGGGGATATTTCAGTACGTGTCTTCTGGCTCATGTAAACAAATAATTGTTTTGGATTTCAATTCTGTACTAATGGTAACCTGCCATGAATGCATTATGCATGGCTGGAGACTGGCAAAAAGGCGGGGACAAGCAACACCTGTAACATAATGGATTTTAAAATCTAAAAGGTTCCAAGGCTAGTAAAAGTGTTACTTACTTAAAAGCCTACTAAATGTTCTGCAGACGTGTTTGCTTTTATCAGAAAACCGTTTGGAGAATTCATACATGAGAACTTGTTCAAAATGCGAAGACCGCAAAAATTGACTGCATGCAGTGGAAGGTAAGATCTGTTACTGTTATTTTCTAGATTTTGAGGCAGTTTTTTTGCTGAAACACATAAAATCGCACATCAGCATTTGCGAGTTAGCTCTCTTCATTACTTGAAAACAAATGTTAATTTCATGCAAAAACACTGAGATCACTTCATGCTTGGTAGCAAGCGGGAGTAGAACAGCGAGATAACTAGGATTTCTGATTTGTATATAACCACTAAAGAAGACAAAGCAGATCACAAACATATCACAATTATTGTTCATATTCGGTCCAGAATCAGTTATGGCCGGTGGCAAAGGCGCAACGATTCTTCTAACCTAACCAGCTTCGAGTGCTATGAATTCTGAGTGATGGTATAACTCTATAAGTGACAATTAAGCAATGGATAGGCAGTCAAAACCGAATAACCATATTTTGAAAAAGAAACGGGTCTATAAACTATATTTTTCATGAAAACAGTAACTCTCATTTGAAAAAAAAAATATCTTACAGGTAAATATAGGTCAGATTGCTTAAAGCACGTTTTGTATTAAAGCCGGGACTAAGCCGCTGCAAAATGACGAAAACAGAACTGACTAGAAATGTACTCAATCCTTTCAAAACGGGTTTCAGTAATTTAGAAAAACTAAAAGTTTCGTGTGTAGTGCTACAACTTTTATGTAAATATGAATAAACTAAGGTATAAACATGACTTAATGTATTATAAAGTAAACAGTCTGTGATCTTCTCATAGCAGACATTTTAGGTCTGTTGATTCCCATAAATTTATCGTGGATTCAAACAGCAGCAATATATTACTGTAAACTGTGAATATTGGAAGATTCTAATGACCGAGGAGACATGATCAAGCAGAACTACAAAGTTCGCCTCTAAGGTTCATGAAATTAATACTCAATATATAGAAAGCGCAAAACAAAGTTAACCAACTATTGCGCAATTTTCATTGTCGGAAGTGCTGGATCAGAATTTGCGGTTGCCTTAGTTACATAATCTGCTTATTACAAATTTAGCGATCGAGTTAGGCCGGGCTTTTGCTTGATATAACAAAGTAGTGTATAGTTCAGCTGTAACTCGTTGTTGTATTTAGTAGTTGAGCAGTAATGCCATAAATGGCGGACTATATCAACACATACTGTATTCTCAGTATTCTGATAAACACCAGTGGCGTTTTCTCGTTTTGGGAGGGGTTTATCAGAGAGTGATTGTTATTCCATTTTGTTCTGCAAAGACGTCCTGTTGGAACACAACTTACTCTATCCATAGAACTTAAATTAGTCCTCTGTCCACGTGAAGTCCTTTTCCAAATCAGTATCCTAAGGTGTGAGTGTGATTGCATTAGTCGGTAAGATCTCTGACCCCTAACCAGAAGGTCAGGCTCTCGACGTTCTACTGGGAACTAAAAAGAACCCACACACTCACCGATAAGCTAAGAGTAGGCTAACAGTGCCGGTGCTGTGGTCTGTCGCCTCCTCTCTACTGATATAAGTTACTGGATCCTATGGTGTTGTGATGCGCATTTGAACCGATATGTATGGAAAGTGCGCAATATAAATGCGTTTACCTTTATAAAGAAGCATTATCCTTATTTCACTTAAAATAGAGGAGAAACAAAGGTATACTGTCACATTCTCTATAAACATTTCGCTACCAAGTTTGACTTACTGTCTATATTTCTGGCATCAATAAAGTGCTCTGATTAATTCGATCGAAAATATTTTAAAATCTAAAGAAATCGCTGCTCCCATTGTGCTATGAGGATTGGAGTATTGTCCCTGTCGTATCGCCTGTTGTATCGGATCAAGATATAAAATAACGCGTCTTTTGCCAGGACACCAGCTGCCTACGCAGTGCAAAACACGCGTCGTTCCTGAAACCATCCGGGGGGAGTAGGAATATTCTCAATCACTTCATACGACAGAAACTGGATCGAGTTAAGGCGATGGATCTGATAGGCCATGTTGTCTTCTTCAATCCTAGCCCGATATTTGTAGACGAAATTTATCCATTCATATACAGGGGTACTGTGCCCCCCCCCCCCCCCTCT
>JANVCJ010072026.1:0-12405 GCA_026413505.1 Epizoanthus ramosus
CCATACAAAGTCTTATAAATGACACCCCATACAAAGTCTTATAAATGACATCCCATACAATTAGTCTTATAAATGACCTCCCATACAAAGTCTTATAAATGACACCCCATACAAAGTCTTATAAATGACATCCCATACAATTAGTCTTATAAATGACACCCCATACAAAGTCTTATAAATGACACCCCATACAAAGTCTTATAAATGACATCCCATACAAAGTCTTATAAATGACATCCCATACAAAGTCTTATAAATGACACCCCACACAAAGTCCTACAAATGACACCCCATACAAAGTCTTATAAATGACACCCCATACAAAGTCTTATAAATAACACCCATACAAAGTCTTACAAATGACATTCCATACAAAGTCTTATAAATGACATCCCATACAAAGTCTTACAAATCATATCGCTCCTGCATTTCCATGCAAAAACTTATAAGTGATATCGCTGGTCATAAGCTTGGGTTGCCTGTGTTCTCACCTTGTACAGTAAGTTTCCCTGCCTTCACAACTCTTCCTACAACATTTACTGCAGTACAGGAATAGATTCCCGAGTCAGACCCTTTGACCCTTACCAATAGAGTCAAACCCGCAGTAAGAGAGACACCGTCCTGTGCAGATAAGGGCGTGCCATCCTGTTGCCAGGTAACGACAGGGGTAGGTATACCACTAGCAACACATGTTAATGTTGCATTGTTGGACATCTTAACCAGAGCTGGGACTTGAAATGATGTGATTCGTGGTGCAACTACAAGATGGAAGTCAAAATATAAGTCTTAGGACACATTTCAGATTAAAAAATATAACTACAGTTGAACCTCGTTAATTCGAACGCGGATATTTCGAATTTCCCGCTATTTCGAACTAAAGTTTATTTCCCTTGGTTTTGCCCCGTTTTTCTGAGTCGTTTTACTACGCTTAATTCGAACTTGGTTATTTCGAATTCCCCGCTTATTCGAACTAACTTTTGCTTCCGTTTGACTTGATTTCTACCCTTTAATTTCGAAGTTCAATTAGAAAGGTGGTTGACAAACATCAGATGCTGTCAGAACATAGTGTGACAATTGCCTTTGTCCATTGCGTACATTTCGAATTGCACAATTTGCTAGTCCCGTTAATAAACCACAATTATTAAAGGGGCTATGTCACGGCTATTTCAAGGCATTTTTGCGATGTACGAAATTCTACACAAAACACAGGAAATCTAAAAATAACAGGTTACTGTGGTAGAAAAACACAAGAGAGATGATGATAAGTCATAAAGGAACATGGATGGTTAAAATTGGGGAAGATTAAAATGGATTACAAACTCTCAATTTAAAGTTATTTAATTTCGATCCAGGATAGACATTAAATAAGTTAAATCCATTCGCTGTCAATATTGTAGACACTTTCGGTTTTTACACTATATATATTTTAAAATCATTTCTTGTCATCTTATTGAGTTTAAACTTGTGTTTCATTACTGTGGTGGCTTTGTTTCTGACATGACTTGTGAGCATGTGTATTACCATGACATGGCCCCTTTAATACAGCCACTCCAGATAATAACTGAGCTTTCTATCATGGCCATGAGATCCAGTATATAATTCAATTATGCAAGGTCTGTGCTAGCTATCAAGAGACTATCTACAAGCTCATGGCTAATACCATCATTGTGGCTAATGGCTGTTATAAATCAGATTCTTTGGATATTTAACTGTAACAATAAGAAACCATTCATGCGAATACGGGTTACTCAGGCCAGTGCCTTGTAAGCCAATTGTATTAATGAATCAGAACAGTACATGTATTATCTTCAAGTATTTTGACCACATTCCAGTTAGCTCAGTTGGATCAGTCTCACATGTGGAAAGCTGTGGGTTCAAATCTCAGCTGGATCAACACCAAGGGTCACAGGATCCAAGAAGATCCTGCCTTTGCTCTAACATCTGTAAATTGTTATTCAAAGCTTCATGTATTCTTGGATAAGGACGTTAAACCATAGGCCCCCAGAGCCCTCCATCACATGATTTCCAACTGCTTGAGGCTCTCCATCCACATTTGAGTACTCAAATAGAGTACTCAAATTTAGAAAATATAATCTATGCTTTTTTCTGCCTAGTTTATAGAATTGTTGTATGTAGCCTAATAGTTGCTGTTTGAAAAACTCTTTACGTACTTTATATATCTTATTTGTTTACTTTATGTAATTTACAACACATTTTTTTTCTTTGAGTTTTTCCATTTTCTTCCTTTTTCCGACCATATAAAAACATTGTAAAATATAATCAGCTAACTGTCTAGTCTAACCTCTGGTTATTACAGTTAGCTGAGTACTTTCTGTCTCAGTGTTAATTATTACTTATTCTTTGTTTAAATTTGTAAAAACGGTACTAAATAAAGATATTGTATTGTATTGTATATTGTAACTCTTTAAAATGAGTGTTGACTAGTAAGTACTGTAACGTAATCCTCAATGGTTATAAGCCCACCAGTTACATAACGGTCAGGAAGGATGCTGCGCTCTCCTCCACACACGTTGCACTTGTTTTTATTGTTTTGGGAGTTTCCGAGCATTTCGTGCTCAGCAGGTTTCTTTTTGTTTACAACTCTCTGTGAATAATATATAATTTCAGTAATTGAGACCTTAAAACCCCGTGTGAACTTGTATCATAAACCCAATGCTTACATGTATATGCAGGTCAAAATAATTGTCTAATGATAAAAGGCCGAGACCAGGGCTGCCATTCTAGTGTTAGATCTTACCATCCAACACAAACTTAACCAATCCCAGCTAGTGCTCACTGATTGGTCAATATTCCTGAAAAATGCCCTATGGCTCCTAATATTGTGAGACAAAAACTCTAACAATTCTGCATTGCCATTGAATGAATAAGGGAGCTATTAAATATATATTTTCGGATCCCTGCTTTTTCTATGTTTGTCATAACAAAGACTTCTTCAATAAATGTATATCTTTGAACATCATAAACATTATTAATAGCAACTGTTCTAGTTAATCCAAAAGACATTTTGGAAGTTATTTTGAAGTTTTTTGGTGCAGAGATCAATTTTTCTAAAAAGTAAACACTTGCAGAGGTTGAAAGTTCCTTTAATACAATGGAAACTTTCTTCTCTAAACATTACATGGATTGCTATTAAATTTTTATCTTGCTAAAACTGTAAGTTGCTGTCTAAATTATTCATTTTTTAAATATATTCATTTATTTTATATTTCATGCATAGCAAAATGTGATAACTCTATGTCATAATTTGTTAAAAGTGACATATGTCATTATTTAGCTGTAGTAACCAAGGTAACCAATAAACATGTAGATGTCACTAATATATAATATATAAATATACTTAAAGGAACAGTTTTACAGCAGTCACTAAATACATTTCAGTTTTCTAAATATAACATAATTTTATGTTCTGTAGACAAAAAATATTAAATAAACAACCTTTTTGAACAGAAAACCTTTGATGAAGCAGGAGAACTGGTTGACATTCTATCATTTGGGAGCTACTTTAATCAGTAATATTCTAAATGGACCAACAAAAAATTCACTTCACAATGTTTATAACTTTAATCTCCTTCAATCACCTTTTAAAACAGGTCATCCAGCCAAATGCTGGACTGGGAAACACAGGTTCATATTTGACTCATTCATATTCATTATTCGTCATCATGGGGGGTCCAGGCCGGAGACCAAACACCCCTTCCCTTGCCTTTTAATATTTTTGAACATAGCTTGCCCATGCTTTGCAAGGGATCATTGGCTGTACTTGATAACCATTTGATGAAAAACCTGTGATTAAGCACTGACAGCGGTAACCACGATAGCAAAATAATTACTTAGTTTGAAAAATAAACTGCACTCGCCTTTCAAGCTAATATGCAGTTTTGCTATAATTTCTTAAACATTCCACAGCACTCTTGAAATATATGTTTCTTTATTCCAAACTGCATGCACTCAAAACTACATATTAAATTATTATATTTTATTGATCATCATCAGAGAGGTTAAACTCTGACATGCTAGGTGCAGACAAAGACAAGTGCAGTGCCATAGATTTTATTATATCACAACTCTGATTTCTAGGGCAAATAACCAAATCATGCGCTCTGATTGGTTGAAACTTAGGTCCGTAACTTACCGTACAGAGTTCAAAACAATGTCGAAAGAAACAAAACTAAATATAAATGAGCCATATAATAAAAATCTTAATAACCTTGTTTCCTCGGTGTGTCTGGGAGAATATTTTACCCTCGGTCTTTCGTACAGACCGAGCGGATACAATGAAAGACCTCGGGCAAAATATTCTCCTGAACAGACCTTGCACTTGGTTGTTAAGATGTTTATAAATATGTACATGTGATTACACACAATTATACATATTAAATAATTAAAAATTCTTGGATGTGAACATAATTTATAATCATTTTTATTACATGACAGCTCTGATTTTTAGGGCCAATAACCAAATCTTGTGCTCTGATTGGCTGAAGTTTAGGTCTGTAACTTGCCATACAAGAATGATTTGTTGCGTGCTGAGGTTGCAAAGTCCGAAGTAACAAAATGAAGTCATGCAAAATGAAGTCATGTAATAAAAATCTTAATAACCTTGTTTGCTCGGTCTGTCCAGGAGAACATTTGCCCTCAGTCTTTCATACAGTACAAGTCAAGACCTCGCACTCAGTTATTAAGATGTTTATAATAAATTATATATTAATTGATATTATTAATAATACTGTTGATTTAACAATTACATTAAAAGTAAATTGAAGTAAAATATCACAAGAAATATAATATCAGCTAATTATTCTGACTAGCAACAGGTTTTTAAGCCAGTGACTCATTAGTGGCAGTACACCAACAAATCTCATATGCAAATTTATATATATATATATATTCTGACCTTACTGGACATCATGCATACATGAAGTCTCAGTCTTAATAAATTATGAACATTAAGGATAGCATTGTCTATTTTTAAAACCAAAAGCTGTTCATCTACTTGCAAAACATCCCAAATTATATGATTACTGTTAACCTTTCCTTTAAGACATAGACTCCTTAAATATCATACACACCTTTTCTACTTCACCTTTAAATATATCTTATCCTATAGGTCTAAAATACACAGTTTTAGATGTCTAAAGTTCTGAATTAAGGCTGCATACATACATGCATCTGATCTTGATCTTAAAACTGGTTGCTCTGAATGAATGATTCAATGACAAAGAATGTTATCAATTACAAATACACATACAGTACGTGTATACTTTCTGCAGCAAACAGAACATAAGGATTTGTTTCACAATCAGCACCAAAATTTCAAAAACAGAATTTAAATATAATGATGCAAGTTCGAAACTCATAAGCTGAATGTCAATGAACTAACACTCTGCACCACCTTAACCTTCTCTCTCGAATGTTTTCTATTTAAAATTCAAGTACTGCGACAATTTAAGCACTGTCTCCTCACCTTTGTAATGTCTATGGCTTCTACATTTCCCATTTCCCAAATGTGTCTTCCTTACCACACAATTAATAGAACATATCTCTTTGTTTGCACAAGCACAGCAACTCTATTTTGCTCAGTAAGGGTCATGACCTTAAGATGTTTCTAAACAACAGATCACCTGGTTATCCCTTGTGTTAGCAAAAAGTTCTGTTGAAGAAATTTTAGTGTTTCACTAACAAATATACAAACCTAACACTTGAAAGATAGTCAGTTTCACTGCAGTTACTGTATTTAATAACAAAACAAGATGAGAATGCAGGCCCAGGCTTATTGGCTAAGCCCATACAAGATTTTGAGAACTTACGTATTCAGGAATCTCAAATTTCAAGCTATCATTGGAAATGTTGCAATCAGATAAAGAAACAGCAAGCCAAAGGCCACATGTCTGTTGATCAAACTGTACATGTACAAAACCAGGTATGTTTATATAACTGTTTCTTTCAAAATTCTAGTTTTGCTGCTATAAAGTATTTGGTTGAAAAAGTTGTCTAGAGCTGTGCAGCACTCAAAAATGTGTATTGTTATAATATATTACATATAGACACACATGTATTAGGTAGTTATTCTATAATAGTTTTAATACACACAAATATTTAGGGATATATAAATGCCAGTGGAATTAGGGGGAATACATATATAACGTAATCTGAGTCAGTAACTGAAATTACATAAATTAAATTATGTGACTTCATGGACAAACATTGATTTCATGACTGTGCCAGTGTGTAAATTATTGCATTTATAAACTAAGATAACATTTAATATGCTACATCAGTTTGGAATCTTAAACCAAATTAAGATATCTTAAGACCAGTAGCACGAACACTGAACCTAGAATTTTGCGACAATTAGATTACATTAGGTACTAACTACGATACAATAACACAGACTCTCAAAATTCATATTAACTAACTTTCTTGATATTAAATATAAGCTTACTGATGTATGTACCATGTTATATTGCAAAATGTGAAAGTGATATTAATGCACAACAAGGACATGCATACAGCCTACGATTGGTCCTTATAAATTTGCTTATCTAATGATGGTTTGATAGCTAATTACTTCTACATTTCTGTCTAAGTATATGTTCTTAATCAACTACTGTAGGTTCTTACTCATACATGTATGCACATGATTTTGCTGTATTAAGTACTCTACTCAAAAACAAAAATTATTTTGTGAGGAATAATTAATGACTATATTTTGCTGGTCAATAACTCACTGTAAATGAATTTGGCTGATCAACTTTTCATCCAATTTTCATTGTGCTACCATAAATATTGTGGAACCAATGGCTATAGGCCACAGATACTTTTTGCTCATCCATGAATCCTCAAAAATCCATTGTACTGTCAGTACGTACTGCTTCCCTCTATTATTTGCTCTTTTCAATATAATTAGCTTTATTTTTCAAGAGTGTTCCAAAAAATGTACTGCTCACCTCTATCTACCATTGATGTTCTAAATAGATCAAAGGGTATTAAACTATATTTATTATTTATTAATTTTAATTAAGCGCAACTTTTTTTATAGATTTTAACTGTAACATTAGATATGTATTTTATCTACTGAATAAAGACATTATTATTATTATTAATATATCTTCTAAATATACATGTATACATACCTGCAGCTAAAACAGTATCTCTATTTATTCAACACTCACATTTCCTGCTTTGAAAAATAATACTCTACAATTTGGCAATGTTATAAAAATGTCCACATTCTTTGCACTAAATTTGCAAGGTGCCTCAGAGCCGTGCATGTCAAAAATTGTGATTGAATGTTCAATTTTCCCTGGGGACTGTTGACCTTCGCTCTTAACCTCATGTCACTAAATTTAAATGTCTAAGCGACAGGCTTTTTTAAATTCATGATCTGTGAATGCGTCTTAGCTTCAACACAGCGAAGATGCCAGGTGGTTATCTGCAACTTGCAGCACGACAGAATAACACAGTGATGTCAAAGGAACAGCTCAGTTAGTAGTAATCAAATTTAACATCATTTCTGTGTCAGCATGATCTCCGCTGGATATATATACTTATATCATTTATGCATATATATGTCATCTCACGTTTGCAAACACATGTAGTTAGCACTGACTCTAACAGATTTTCATTAAACCAAACTAAACTAATGCCATTTAATTCAACAACCTTGTTCCTCAGCTTCTAAATAAAAATCTCCTTCAAATGTTGTGCAACTGTAATGCTTAGTGTTCCATAATTTCCACACACCACTTGTAAACAGTAGCAGTTACAAGCACTAATTGTTTCAGTCACGATGAGAAATAATACTGATCTACTGATAGACAATCGCCACTATCACATTCATAAGGACATAAGATGACCTAACTTAAGTAACAATCATATATACAATATCAACTTTTCAAGTACATTTAACAGCACTTGTGAGGCCATGCTTATGATCAGTGGAATATGAATATTTTCTTGTCGTCCATGTAGGTGGAAAATGGCACAAAACAAGCATATCACATATGGAATTTCTGATGAGAAATACAAGAAATTTCCACAGAATACTATGCAGAACTGAATTATAGCCACAATTACATTACAAATACAAATTCCAGAAAATGTCACAAAGTGAAAGAGGCAGAATTGTAACTGTAAGAAGTATTCCAACTTTTGTTATCAAGCAACTTCATTCATTAACACTACTTTATCTCCCTGAATGAGAAAACTGCTGTGAAAACTCATCATATATGCACATTTTCAAGCTTGTATTTTTAAACAAGTTTTAACTAGTATTAAGTATAGATCTACATGCACTACCAACTATATCAGACACAAAATCAGTACCAAAGCATATTGGCCAAACATACACTGAAAAACATTCTCTCCAGCAGTAACATGACTTGTTGACTTGGAATTAATCTTGAACGACATTAAACAGTTGACTACAGTCGTCTTTCGAGGCCTCGAAGCCATTCCGTTTGTTTGATATAATTTTAATGGCACAATCAGCTATACCGCTTAACAACTTTGTGACCACATAAACCCTTCCAAAATATTACAATCCTATTCATCTAAGACGGAGGGACAAAAGTCTGATTTAAAGAAATAGTCTGAAACGCATTCAATTAAAGAAAAAGTGACGATCCAGGAATTTATCGTTTGATTAAAAGCCAGAGATCAACAAAAATGCAAAATGGCTATCTTGGTTAGTAGTTTCTGGAATAAATCGAATGTTGCCAACGATGCTCAGAGCACGATTCTGTTAACAGTTCATGGCAAAAATTCCCACTGGTGTCAGAATAATGAGCAACATCTCCAAAAACAGAACATATCATCGACAACAAAATCACCAATTGCGACCAATGCGAGCGAAAACACAATGACAACACAACAGACCAGTGGATCAGACTTACTGCGGGGAGAAAAATGACAATTTACATACGAGTTCGTCGGTAAATTATTTCATTTGCCCTAAACGCAACTTCTCTGAAATCAAAAGTGCTCTACTGAAAATGTTCCGTATCAAAAAAATATTATGCAAGAATATAAAAACGTGAAACTGTGTTCCACTAAACAGCTATCTCACTGAAGTATACATGTTACTCAAATTAATATGCAAGCATGCTCGAGTGATCGGTTTAGTGGAACAGGCAACCAGTGAAAGTCGAAACAAAAACAAAATCGGTGAATTCGCACGGCTGACTCATCCCACTTGATGAATTAAAACAGTTACAGTACACCCAAATTTCGTTCTGTGCCGTTCTAATAAATTATATACCTGAAAGTTTGGATAGCCGTCCGAACCCGTTGAGCTCTTGGTTCGAGCTTTTCTTTTCACGAATCGATTCCATTTCTGTGGGAAATAGAGAGGGAAAGGATAAGACTCGACCGGCCGGCTACGCTTTGAGGGAAATCCAAACTGAACATTTTGTTGGTAATCATTATTTCGGCATGGCTGCCGTGTACAGGAAAGGACAGCCATCCAATGTGAATGTTCATGAAACTTTGTGTCTCTCTAGCTAGCTAAGTCGTCAGCATTACCTGGTACTCCGACGTATTGGATGAGTGAATTGACTCTTGCTCGATAGCGAAGTCAATATCTCGCTCGCTAGCAGGGATGGCCATTCCCAATCTTAAGAAGAAAGTTCATGCCATGAAAAAGAACTATCTCCACTGATCGTGAACAACAATATAAACTTTTGAACCAATATATGAATACAAAAATATGCTATCACCACCTCCACACTTTTCACAGCAGATGGCTGCCTGGCTTGCATGTTAACAAACTGTGACGTAATTGTCAACAATGCTTTTGATTGGCTTATCTTTACTTTTGCCTCGATCTCATATTGAAATTCGTTTCTCTTGAATTTTGGCGTTTCCAGCACTCCCAAGAAACACAAGAAAATTTCACGTTTCCTGTTTTCCAAACGTTATGAATTTTTCACTTTCAAAGCAAATTTGAATGATTCTATCATAAATGATCACACTACAACGGCTTCTTGAAGGAATAACAAATAGTTTAATGGCGTTTTTGTATTTCGCCAGAGAATAAGTCACTTAACATTCCAGGCGTTCCACGGATTCGACCAGTCGTTGTCCCTGTCTACCACGCGCGAGCTAGTCTAGTGACCTCTAGTCGGTCAGTTCAGCACGTAGCAAGGATTAAATCAATTGAGGTACACTTTATTTTTAGAAGTCATTTTTATGTATTATATTGCATCATTTTCTCAAACCACGAAAGATGATGTGACTTACAAAGACAGCATCGCTCTGCGAGAATTAGTTTATCACAAATGATTTTATGTTTTTAATAATTGCAAGAAATTTATTTTTTATTTATTTTTATAATGAGCCAAAATGGTAAAACTCGCTCTTGAATTATTTCAATATTTGGCAGGTTTTGTCCAGTATAGGAGAACTAGAATAGTATAGAAGAACTAAAATGACTAAACTTCAAAGGGGAATTTTCAAAGCTCAACTCTTAGTGTAAACTAGAAAAGATTTACATTTTAAAACTAAAAGTTCTAATAAAACTAATAGACAATAAAAAATAGTAAAACCAATTTTTCATTTCTTCGCTACTGAGATATGTATTTCATGACATTGACGGAAGAATAACAGGTTCAGTTTCAGATGCAAGACTTAGATCTGGACTTTTTAGTTTATTTTCAAGATAAAATGTACGTATAAATATTAGTGAAAATACTTGTTTACGTATTTCGATTTTGTGTATGTTATAACTGTATTTAATATTGGCATTAATATTATTTATATTTGTGTTAGTACTTCTGTTAAAACATAGCCAGTTGTTATTATTTTTTTATTATTAACGTAGCGGATTGTTTCAAATGACACGAAGACGACCAATTAACTGGCGAAATTTTCGTAGCTGAATCGAAACGACGAAAGTATTTAACAGGAAAACAGGACATGATATTGATAGGAGCAGAAGGCAAAAATTGAGAAGGCCAGAGAATACAGCTGGACTGGCCTGGACTACGTTGGCGGGCAAAAACCGTATGACAAAAATAACAAACTAACTGATAATGGCAAATTGTGAAATTGTTTCATGCATATAAAACACTCGTAGATGTGAGCTTACTCGGCCGTTTGTCGGCACAGGAGGCGCTTTCTCAGTACTTATTTTGAATCTGTTGTTACGTTACATGATCTGGCTAACGTGAACTTGACATTGATACAAAACATTTTCTATTTTTAAAATATGTATATCAGTTTTATTGATACGCCAACACATTTTCACGTCTTTACGGACTGGCGGACGCTTTCTATTTTAAAACCATGAAGTTGGATGGGAATTTCGTAAATTTTCCGCAACAAATGGAAAGCGATCGATCGGAATGGACCAAATGGAATGTGTTCCGTTTGCGCAAAAAAAAAACCGGAGCAGACTGGTCAGTTCCATAGGCATTAATCTCATTGACAGCTTGTGAAGGTCAGGAGGAGTGATTAAGCGCCACCCGTTCCAACCAATTGGAGCCCACCAGCCAGTTAAACAGAATAATGTGGGTAAACAGAAAGTGACCCCGATTTTCTTACAGGCTTTAACTGACTAAGTGCTGCAGACTTATTAGTCTTATTATTTCGCAAGCCAAACTTATTAATAGTCTTATTATTTCGCCAGCCAACATGCCTAAAATGTCAGTATGTCATCAATGTACCCTCGGCAACCTTACCTCTGCGGATCGATACTACATGCGGTACCTTGCGACATATGTGAACGTCTATCGCATACATGTCGTCGACATCGCCGGTGACTCAGGTACTGTCGCCGACAGATTGGGAACATTGAGTTGAGTTCAACAACAGTATAGTACCCGAGACACGCGGCGATGGCGCCAAGAAGCGCCAAGAACATTTATGTATGTGCGCTATATAAATTTATATATTATTATTATTATTATTATTATTATTGTTGTTGTTATTATTATTATTATTTTTTTATTTTTATTATTCAGTTATTATATACTATAAGGTATTACAGATAGCGTCATATCATCGCATCGTAGACATTGGTGCAGGGTTGTCGATTGTATTTGTCTGCGACATATCGCAGGCATATCTGCGGCACATGTGAACCAGGAGTTAGTTTAACTTTCTCGGGAGTTACGGCGCCGCAGACCAAAGGAACACTTGTAACATTACTCGTCTGCGACGATCTGAACTATGTTGGGAACGTCCAGCACCTGCATTTGCTTTTTCACATGCGGAATATATAATCAATAGCTACCAGTTAAAAATGGCAGTATATACACTCACTCACTTTTCTCGTTCTCCCGACGAACTGGCCTTAGGTCTCCGGAGATGATCGCGACAGGTGGGACACGTGGTTTATGTGTGAGTGAGTGAGTGAGTGAGTGAGTGAGTGAGTGAGTGAGTGAG
>JANVCJ010072037.1:0-12401 GCA_026413505.1 Epizoanthus ramosus
CGACCCTCTGGATTCTGGATTCCAAGTTTAACAATCCTTTGGATCCGGATTCCATCCCTCTGGATTCTGGATTCCAATACCAAAAATTGGCCAGATTCCAGATTCCAAACTCAAAAATGTGTTTGATTCTGGATTCTAGCTTCTCTTACATGTACATGGAGTGAAATACAATACTAAAACAGGAGGCCATGTATTTCCGGTTTGGAAATTAAAAACTCAAGAAAATGAGTTTCTAATATGTAGACAGATCATGGAAATCCTGAACTAAAATCCTAGAATTTCAATATTTCAAAATCAGGCCAGGATATCCCGGAAAATGCCATGAAAAGTCATGGATATTAATCTGACATTTGTATCACAAACAAACAGAAATAATATTCAGTTGAGACTTAATTCACAAGAAATAAGTTAATGATTTATCTACTTTTGGGACATTTAAGAGGCCCTCTTAGGGGGGAGGGTATCCATACATGTCTCCCGTCTGAATTTCAAACTAAGCTCGTCATATTGCAAGTTTGCAATGTTATCATGTCCCTGTCAAAATTTCATTAGAACAGTCTGTCATTCATGGCCAGTTTGTTGTTCCTAATTGTCACAGTTTCAGGGTCATGTCGCTTGTCGAGATTTATCCCTAACAGGGCCTCATTTAAAGTTTGGCAGGTCCAAGACATTTGTACAATCATATCATTTATGCGCAGTATATATATGTATGGTGACTGGCTTCCTTGAGAATTCATACGTCCACATGTTGGAGTATCCCATCATTAACTGAAGGCTGATCAATCTGATGTGTACAGTGTATGTATTATAAGTATTAGACAAGCCCTTTGTTAGCGTAAAATTATTTTGATATGAAAAGGATAAAGTCTGAGTCTTGACTTCCGTGTAAACTTACACAAGTACATATGTATTCTTAGTATTGTTTTAAATCATTGTTGAAAAGCCTAATAATATCATTTTATAATGTCTGACATGCTAGCTAAAACCTGTACTCTTGCAGTAGAGAAAACATATCAACTTTTCTAAGACGATCAACTTTTATTAATATTTCTGTTATTACTGGTATTTTTGGGTAGTATAACTGTATCAAATGTAAATTATTCTTTCTAAATGCTGCGAGTTGGTGTCAGTAGTAAGTTTTTCTTGTTTCTCATCACAGACCGTCAGGTTCAAGAATGAGCTGGAGAGAAATATTACAATCAAGTTGGGTTATGCAAATGCAAAGGTGAGATGGTTATTTCAATACTTAGCTCAAGCACTTTAGGGAATATTCCTCCTGGGACTGCAAGGTTAACATTACATTTTATTTGTATGTAGGGCAAGCCATTTCTGGGACATTTTGGTCTTGCAAGTTTTTTCAAGATATTTATTTTGTCTTGGCTTTAGCTTTAATTTCTATCTTTGAGAAGAAAATAACTGTATATCTAGCTCAGAGTGTCCAACCGTCACAATTTTGGCGAGATTGTCCTGATTTTAGGTGCTGTGTCCCGATTTTTGGGAGGTTCTATTTCCATACATTTGCTGTAAATGTCCCGACTTATCAGATGAACTCTTTCCCATACATTTGCTATAATTGCATTTAAAATCCTGAAGAAATGTCCTGATTTTTCCCTAATTTTGAGCTCCAAAGGTTGGACACTCTGCTAGTTTCTTTTGTCTGACTACCTTCTTCATTCTAAAATTACTTGGAATTTGATGCTAATCAAAAAGTTTTAAACATGTCTGTGCATGTATGTAGATCTATCTCTAAATCTTGTGTATACTTGATACCCCCCACACACACACACACACACACATACACCTTCCTAGCTTATATATTATCTGTGGTTAAGTGTAACTTGACTGAAAACAGATTCCAGAAATGCTTTGAACTTACCAAGTGCTCTCTTCAATTCCCAGGTATTTAAGTGTAACAATGACAGTTGCCCCAGGCCAGGATGCTACAGATCGGCTGGTAGCGGTCATGCTGACACCTTTCCATGTGATAGGTTTGGTTGCAGTGGAAAGTTCAAACTCATGAGGTAAGAACGTAGAAGGCATTTTTTTTAGACACCTCCTTTATTAGTGTAAGGATGACCCCTCAGTGTTCATAATTGAACAAGAGAAAATTTACATGGTAAATAGCATATTGAGTTCCTGAGTTCCTCCACAGTTTCATTTTTTAAAATTAATTCTATTTTCATAAAATTGCCAATTCCATCTTTCAGGCATGTCTCATTTGTGGACTGCCCAGGCCACGACATTCTTATGGCCACAATGTTGAATGGAGCAGCTGTCATGGATGCTGCATTGCTGCTGATTGGTAAGCTACGCAGTGTGTTTGCAGAACTAGTGTTGGCCAACGTGTCCTAATGTTTCCTGTATTTATCATTTTATTTACATTCACAGCTGGGAATGAGTCCTGTCCACAGCCCCAAACATCAGAACACTTAGCAGCCATTGAGATCATGAAACTCAAACACATAATTATTCTACAAAACAAGATTGACTTGGTGAAGGAGAGTCAGGCAAAAGAGCAGTATGATCAAATCCTCAAGTTTGTACAAGGTGTGTACGCAATCTGTTTATTTATAATTAAATATATAATTATGTAGAAATAAACAAAGGTTCCCAAGTCATTAATTAATGCTTCATGCTGGTGTTTTACTGCACTAGGTACGATTGCCGAGGGTGCTCCAGTAGTTCCAATCTCTGCCCAGCTGAAGTACAACATAGAAGTGATCTGTGAATACATATGTAAGAAGATTCCCATCCCTATAAGAGATTTCACATCACAACCAAGGTTGATAGGTAAGGCATTTCTCTTTAGTGTAGTATAAGAATAAGTCAGAACTAAAACAATTAATTAGAATATCTTAATGAACCTTTATTCATACATGTATAAACTATTTTGTTAAAATGTTTTTAAAGATACCATGATTACTAAGTATTATATTGTTTCTGACAGTGATCCGATCATTTGATGTCAATAAACCTGGCTGTGAAGTCGAGGACCTCAAGGGAGGCGTTGCAGGTGGTAGTATCCTTAAAGGAGTGCTAAAGGTAATTTGAACTTTGACCTTGAAGAGAAATTTACCTTCACCCGTATAACATAAAGAAGCTCCGTATTGTTGAATGAGCTAATTTTACATGTTCAAGATTTTGGGAGCAAAGTCTGTAAGATTCCTTGAACTCTTTGTTATACAGCACAGTTGTATGACAAAGTTTATGGTGTCTAAATGATGTTTAATGTAACGAAATCAAGTGAGCTGATAACATGAAATCAGTAATGATGCATTCTCTTGTGACGTTTAAAAAGTTTGTATTGTACATTGATTTTGGTCAGGAAACTTTTGACTTGTCTTTGTACTTTGAAAAGATCTCTTCCTTGAAAAAAGGTCTGAAGTCCTTGAAAAGTCCTAAAAGCCCTTGAATTCTGTTCAATGTTGTAATTCTGTGTGAACTCCTCTGTAGGAGTCTTTCTACTAAGACTAAATCAGATACAATGCTTGCATGTAGGTTGGACAAGAGATTGAAGTTCGTCCTGGGATTGTATCAAAGGACAGTGAGGGTAAACTTCAGTGCAGACCCATATTCTCAAGGATTGTATCACTGTTTGCTGAACAAAACGACCTTCAGTATGCCGCCCCAGGTGGACTGATTGGTAAGCAGTGGACTTCCACGGCAACTGCCAAGATCAGATGAAATTTGTGAGGAGATAATTTGGACCAGGAGAGAGCTTGTAGATTAATGTCAGTGACATAATGCAGATAATAGCATCAGCTGGTGGACCTTGTTTTCAACTCATGCAGCTGACAACACAAATGTGTACAGAGTTGAGCTTATCATTCTTCGCTTTTCGTTTCTTTAAAAGCTGATTGCAAATTCTCAGCTTGAAGAATCTTGAAATCATAGAGATTTTTTTAGACTCAGTTGATCGTACATTTCAAGAACCTGAATTGAAATGTGTGCATTCGTTCATGTACATGCCTAGAAAAGTCTTTATCAGTCCATCATCTATGGCTTTGTAAACAACCTAAATGTCTTTCTTCTGTGCTTCAGGTGTTGGTACCAAGATTGACCCAACCTTGTGTAGGGCAGACAGGATGGTTGGACAGGTAGATATGCATACATGTACTCCAGTAATGCAAATTTATGTGTATAGGCTGAGGCCGCTCTGTAGATGTTCAAGTATCAAGTCAATAGCAGGGTTGTCTCTTAAAATTAGCTATTCTGGTGTGTAACAATTTTTATATAGTTAAAACTGATACAAATGGAACTTTTTTTTTTATCTTAGTCAGTTTGTCAATGGTCAATTCATATGCCATCTTTAGCGAGCCACGTTTTCCACTGGACACATCACAGTGCATGGTTCCCCCCCCTCCCCTCCCCTCCAATTTTGTCAATTTACCTTGTTTCTGAGGACACTCCCTAACTGCTTGGTTTGGCTAAATAAAAGTGTCCTGTGTGGTTCATTAGGTTCTTGGTGCCATTGAAGCTCTACCCGAGATCTACACTGAGCTTGAGATCAGTTACTTCCTTCTGCGGCGTCTGCTGGGAGTGCGGACTGAGGGAGACAAGAAAGGAGCTAAGGTTAGTGACAAAGCTCTAGTAGAGTGCTCCTCTCTTCTCCAGGCAGCTTTGTTCTTAGATCTGACAGTGAGAATAAAGAATGAAGGGTGAGTGGTAGTTAATGATGTGTAGTTATGGTTAATTATGAGTAATGATGGGTATTGATGGGTAATATTGGGTAGTGATGAATAATGATAAGTAGTGATGGGTTATGGTGAGTAATGATAATGGGAGAGTAATAATGGATGGTGGAAAATAATGAGTGAAAATATGTGAAATGTTTTAGAAAATAAAAGAATGAGGAGAAATCTTAAGAAATGTGGGAGAAAGGGTATATCATACATGTGAGAATGTGTTAGAATTAAGATTAGTATTAACTATATGTAGGATTGTGGTACCTTCCTGGAGAAGGGACATTTTCCTTTCTCTTCTTGAGTCTGTGTTATTATTGTGTTGTCACATTCCCATACTTTCCATTTGCTATTCTAGATTCAAAGGTAGCACTGGCTACTGTATGTTATTGAGATTACACTTGCATTCAGCTGATAGTCATACCAAGGACTAAGCACTAGGTACCCCAATTACCCCTCCCCAGGGATTGCTAGGCCCCCTTATTACCCTTCCCCCAAGGGCTGCTAGGTACCCCTATTGCCTCTCCCCCAAGGGATGCTAGGTAACCCTATTTTCACTGACCATTGGCAATGTATGTCCTGAAAAGTTGGTTATTATGAAGACAACCAATTCCATATACCGGTATGTCCAAAAGTTGGTTTTTGAGGGTTCAAGAACCTAGATAAAAAGGTAGATCTGTTTTGTTCTTAAAAGTTGGCTTATTTGAGAGTCTGTTTTGGAGCATGATGAAAATTATGGCCGAAATGAAGGACAGAACTGGTAACAGAAAATTGTTAGTACCCAGCCACCCCTGTAACAGACAGTCTGGTCTACTGATGCATGTACATACACACTAACTCGTCACTGTGTCTTGAATCCGTGGCAATTTAGGTTCAGAAATTAACGAAGAATGAGGTTCTCATGGTTAACATCGGTTCGCTCTCCACTGGGGGACGAGTGCTGGCAGTGAAAGCTGATTTAGCAAAAATTGTGCTAACGCAACCGGTCTGCACTGAGATTGGGGAGAAGATTGCTTTGAGCAGACGTGTAGAAAAACATTGGAGGTTAGTCATTAACTCTTTTAGCCATTTATGCATTCATTTATTCACCAATTTTTCCATCTGCATCCGATATCCATCCATTTATTCATTTATTCATTCATCTATTCATCACCCATCCATCTATCCAACCATCCATTTATTCACGCATTCACTCATCTGTCCATCCATTTATTAATCAATCAATCTACCAATCAATCCATTCTTCCATTTTGCCACTCTTCCATGCACCCACCCAGCTAACACAACTTTAATATTACTGTACGTCGATAACTGTATGTTATTGAATATCGTCTTCTTTGTTTCATTTTAGACTCATCGGATGGGGCCAGATCAGAAGAGGAGTAACGATCAAACCTGAGAAATCCTGAAACGTAACAGAAAAGAGGTGAATGTGTGACACAAATGTGTGACACGACACCAGTGAATTTATGCGCCTGATACAGCAGTGGATATACACCAGTACGCCGGTCACGTGCAGCGTGTCATTGTTTTACGACTGAACTACGTACACATGGCGAACACACGAAGAGGCAAACAGGGACTCGACGGTACATAGTGCTGTTATGTCGCCTGTTCACGGCTAAATCACTAATCTGTTCGTAGAAAGATTATAATTGTTGTGCAAGTAAAGCGTGAACTACGGTGTATTGAACAAATTTAGGATAGTTTCCTGTAGTACATGCTCTTATATACCATGCACGCTTGTCGTTATCCGATAATCAAAATTGGTGGTTTCACGAGGTACCAGCCGAGCGAATCCACAACAAACTTTCAACAACCAATCAAAAAGCGAGAAATCACGGCATGTTGTAAAAATTCCATGCGAGAACGCACGAATGTACCCAAGTCTTCACTACCCCACTCCGGAGGAGTTGGAACTAGGATTACGACACGGAGTAAGGTTATATTTTGAGCCGCTAAGGCTAAAGTTTTAGTTTTACGTTGGAGTACACTCGTGCATTCCTGTATAATGATTATAATGATAATAAAAACATTTCTATAGCGCCATTTCCGTATAGCTTCACAAGTCTGGTACTCTTGTGCACAGTACCTTCATTTGTTATATGGCTGGCTGATTTCGCGCACTGTGATTGGTCAATTTCAGGTCCGTAGGTTGCCGCACGGACCTCTCGCTCTCGAGCAGCTGCCATTTGTTTACCTTTTCCAGTTTTTACACGGCCTCACTGACTCCAATTGATCAACAAAGCCATATGAAAAGTATCTTGTTAGCCTCGTTTGCTCGGTCCGTACGTTAAGTTATGGATCCTCGTTTGTCCTTCCCTTTTTCATGACCCGCGCGCTTGGCGTTTCGGTCATAAAAGGAAGGGAAAAGCTCGGTCCACAATTTACCGTACTAATAAGAGGAGTGCACTGCAGAATCAACTCATGGATTGTGATAATTGGCCACTCCACTCCCAGAAACTACAAGAGGACTGGCCCATCTCCCCCAAACGATCCCTTAAACCAATGCCGCGAAAGAACAAAACAGTCAGACGTGTTCAGTGAAAGATAATGTACTAGTAAGGGTACGAACTGTGATATGAATCACATATATTTTGTAATTGCGTTGTCTCTTGGACGAGATAAAGTAACGGGTATTGTGCCGGAACAAATGCTTGCGAAACACTCTTGAAACATTCGCCGAAGGACCGGTTTGGGTAGACGGGCCGGCTAGTCCTTTTGTATGTTCTTGAGTGGCGAGTTACATTCCTAGAAGCAACCTTCCTTTAGTCTGTGGTGTGGAACGAAAGGCTCTGAGAAAACAGGATACTGCAGCATCTTCGCAGCACCAAGAGCACTCAAGACGTGGACAAGAGGAGGTCGACGTATCGCAGACTTTCTAGTGGATTGTTCCAGAGCCGTTGGTTCCACGCCGCAGGCCTAAAAACGTAGGGTGTGGGAACGAGATTGAAAGGGAATTCAACAAGGCGAGTCTGCAGTGTAATGAAGCAATGTTTAACTTGTAACTGTGAGCTTTACTCGGAAGGTGAAGACAAACGCAATAAACAAGAGCTGCGCATTTAAATCCTTAGCTTTTGCGTAGTTGTATGGGTTTTTTGCTTTTCACCTTGGAAATTCACGCCAGGTTGGGGTTAAGGTTTAGTATGTGATGGGCTCTTTGCGACAGAATGCAAACTGTCTGCGATAGCATTACCATGCACGTACTATTTTTTGGTGACCACGTAACAGTCGCAAACGAGACGTAAAGGTAGAACTGGTTCAATCTTCACGTCTTGTTTGCGAACTGTCAGCGACACATCGGAAACAAACCGTAGAATTGTATTTCCATTAACGCAAACAGTTTGCGTTGGATCCCAACCAGCCCATCGCAAACTGTCTTTGTTTGCGACGTATTACGTTTATATGGAAAACAACCTTTAGAACTGAACTTGTGATATGTGATGACTTTGAAGATCCAGTACTGAGAGGTATTTCTTGTTAATTCTAACAAGACCATTATCGATCTTAGAAAAGATTGTTAGTCTATAAAGGGTTTTCATGTGACGTCATCAATACCCTAAAACCTGTAAAGCTGTTCTTTTGAAAAGATTCAGATATCGGCGTCAAAAGCATTCTTTGAAAGTTTATCGTCGATACGATGATTCACTTTTGAGTTGCAGTATTTTGAGTTTTGTGACATTCTGACTCGGCATATTTCCTAAATGTCGTAAAAGTCCATATTTTGGGCAAATGAAAAATTTTCCGTCTTGATGAACCTTTAAAAGCCGGTCATAACTAAAGGGTTTTAAGTGCGTCCAATCCTTCTCATTGGAAGAAAACAGCTTTATTTGCGGAGTAAATTTTTGTCTGCCATCTTGGTGTACCACTTTGGTACACCAAGATGGCCACCACATACTAATTACAGTAAATGTTTCGAATATTATATGTCTGATAGCTCGATTACGGAGTAACCAATTGCTCCAAAATTTCGGACATTTGTATATGTTTACGTCAGTGCTCTGTTCCAAACATTTATAATATTTAGGGGGGGAACAACTCCGACCCTAAACTCCCTCCAAATGGCTCCAAATCACCCCAGATTACACAGAAACACAAGTACACAGTGGAGATTAGGTAAATAAACTTTATATCCATATTTACAGCATTTTGAGAAAACTTATATTTTCCATACAAAGTCTTAAATTATTGCCGCCACGACACAAACTGCTTCTGTAGGCTATAAACTCAAATGTTATATACCAACTATGAGCTTGGGCTGCCTGTGCCATACATAGGTCCATAACGACGGGGTACTTAGCAGCCCTTCGGGCAAGTATGAACCCAGTCTCCGAGTAGTTGAGTGAACTCGGACAGTTTAATTCTATTCTAATCAATTTGCTACACATGTACAAGAAAAAGTGTAAAACGTTCTTGGAATACAATTTTGCAGAAGAAAATATAAAAGAAGAGTCAAATTGTTTTGAACAAGAATAAAAAATAGCGTGCAATGCGTTTTGGTGGGCAATAGGGCAAACGACAGAGGCAAGAATCCGTAAGAAGTGAGCGTTATTTTCATTTTTATATTTTTGTAAAGTTCTTACTTCTTATGCCAAGAACTTACATGAAAGAAGGCACAATTGCTTCCATACCTATCTTCAGAATTTTTAAATACACAGAGACAACTTTTGAAAAGACATTTAGGGCTTATTTACTTTATAAAAAGCGCGACAAATCAAAACAATATTTTTGTAATGCCCCTCTGCCTAAATTACACTTGAAAATTAAATTAGTATACCCATTCATTAGGCGCTTGATCGAGGGAACATGGTCAGTTATTTAGATTCAAATGAAAATATATTTTCATCCTAAAAGTAAACCTTTTTATCACATCCGTACTTGGGTTTCAATTTCATGCTCCAACTCGGAGGTCAGCCAAGCACTGAATCTTGGCCATTGGGGTTGACCCTGGCATTAAATGATTGGTTGCTCGAGACAAAGGTTTCATTGTTTGATTGAACTTTCAAAGGTGTTTAACGTTTGGAACTGAAAAGGTTTGCGATAACACTTCCGCCAGATTTACACAAAACATCCGAAGTCACCCTGCGTGTCGTGTTTTAATTGGTGTTTACACTATACCGGATAGGATTTCGTGCCGACACACATGTCGTTGCCTTGCAGTGTAAACAGGAACGATGCCAAGTCATACACTTTTCCGGATAGCTTTCGTTCCGTTATGAAAACCATAGCGGATAGGCCGTCCACTCCATTTACACTTGGAACGCTAGTTTTCCGGGCTATCCTCGGCCGGCTTTTCACTTCCGGAGCGGTGTCGCTTGGTGTTTACACTGCATTTTTTACGGCACGAAAACCTATCCGATATGCGACGTATCACTTTTGAAGTCTCGCGTCTCACGTTCTGTTTGGCACAAAAATTGTGCCGACAAAAGTATTCCAAGTGAAAATGAATGACCTATCCGCTATGGTTTTCATAATGTAAACTAGGCCTGAGACGCAGATTATGACGTCAGTTGTCTCTTATTTTTGTTTCCAAATTGATACAATTTCCTGGGCTTTGTCCAATCTTGTTTTTCAGGGAAGTGTAATCGAGTGTCTCATTTCTTGTTTGGGATCATAAGCTATAGAGTATTGACTTATTTTTAGAAAATGAATTAGTATGATTCTATTTATAATCGGACTGTCAGTACCGGAAATATTAAGTGCTGTTCTTTCCCCGCTCTCCAGTGTTGTTGTATATGGGAGGGATATAATTGGATTATTCACACAACATCGCAGCGTATCACATTCTATCAAGCAATTAGCAAAGGGGTCGAGGAGGTTAGTTTGTACCCCTTTCACGACATTTCATCTGTTTACAATTTTTTTTAAAAAAACTTTAACGACGTTTTTTAACACAAGATATTTTAAATTCTTGCTATAAGTAAAATTATCCTCGGAGACTAGGGCCAGGACGTTGGGATTGTACTTTGCGCTGTGTCCTAAGCAGAAGTAGTTTATATAATATTTTTCCGTTATACTTCTCAAATCCTAGCTTCTTTCTCTTTCCCAGGATACGTGATTTTAGTTTTCAAAAAGTTTGAAAATCAAATCATTTTAATAAACTCGTTTGGTTGGTCTGTACGGAAGAATAATTTGCCCGATTTGCTAAAACGAGGGAAAATATTCTTCCGTATTCGCCTACAGAACTGCCAAACAAGGTGATTAACACTTTTAATTTATGGTGTTTCTCTTGCTTACGAAGTGTTTGCAAAACAAACGATTGAGTTTCCGGTCCGCAAGTCTGTATACGGTAAAATACCAATCTAGCTTTCAGCCACTCACAGCGCGGGGATTTAATAATAATCAGACAATAACAACAGTTAAAAATAGAAATAGAGGATTAGAGGATTAAAAATAGCAAAAATCCCCAAGGGGTTTTTCAATTCTGCTTTACATATTAAAAATATGATATGATATAAAATAAATAAATGTAATATTAGATAATATACTATTTATGTCTATGTACTCTCGGTCTCACTAAGAGTTTAAAAATGGTTACTGTCAACAATAATATACTCTGATCAAATACGCAAAAAATGAGCTAGAAAAGCCTTATTCTATAACTCTCCAAAATATTCTGAAATTAGGTGACATCTGAGATTCTTTTTAAAAGATGCATAAGAAGAACATTCTTTCAGCTCCTTATCAAGATCGTTCCAGATCTTTACTGCTCTATAACTGAAAGATTTCTGGCCTGATGTCGTTCTGAAAAAGGGGATGTCCTGCAACTACGAGTTTGGCGGCCATGCACATTTGACCGTTTGCTTAACTTGTTACATAAGTAACTGGGGGTGAGGTTGTTTACGCACATGTTAAATTATAAGCCATAAGGGCGTCCCTGTAGTACAGCTGATGTTTAATAGGCAGCCAGCAGGTAGGGGGTGCATTGGATTTGAACCAAAATACAAAAAACAAAGTTAAATTCTTGATGGTGGGACAAGATATATGTTTATCAAATTTATATTAAGACTACCTAGTTAGTAGTACCCAACCTGTGAGTAAGAATTTGACAAATCCCTGTGTTGATTTTGAGGGTAATCTCCCTCCCTCCGTGGGGTATATATTGATTCATATACATGTAGGTCTACCTGAGTGTGAATATTGAGGCCCAACAAAAAGTATTTTGAATAAAACTGGATGGGCTTATGATCTAAAATTACATGTATAATTAATAGATAATAATATGATTGTATACATTACATGATGATTGAATACATGCACACATCTATATGTACAGTCAGTGTTACACCTTGATAATTATATAATTATATATATCATTATCTAGCTAGGCCACTCTGACTAATTTTTCATTTCAGGAGTTGATGGTGGTTTTGATGTGGCTGAGAAAAAGGTTTGGTACTGACTATCCTACTGTACATGGGACATCCCTATTTTTTTATTACTATTCAACTGTAAGCTTGAGTTTTATGTGCTTATGAATGAATATACATGTAGTTGACAAAATATAGCTGTCAGAATATCATACAAAAATAAGAGTTAAGAGTATAGTCTACTTGAATGTCTTTATCTTGTTTTACCATTTCACATTTCTGTTGTTCAATACATGTATATTTAGGGATGTATACAAGTCATGTGTAAACCAAAGGGTCACCCTTCTCTCTTGCATTTTACGGGTTTGGTTTACATGAGAGGAGGGTCACCCCAGGTGGAGGGTCACCC
>JANVCJ010072048.1:584-12396 GCA_026413505.1 Epizoanthus ramosus
CTCCCCCCCCCCCAGCAGCTGTTCCAGGGTTAATTGTTGTGAATGGCGTGGCTTGGCGTCCGACTGATGTTATTAACCCTAGAAAATGCTTTCGCGCAGCGTTTTTTAATATTTCCCCAAAAATCTTTTCTGCAGTGGCTCCGCCTTATTGGTAACTGACGTATTTTCACCTTTTTTAATTTGCTACCCTTTGGAATTTTCTAAATGTATTCTTAAAGTTGGTACAAATATCAAATTGTCCAAAAAGCAGCATTTTTTCGTGTTTTCCATTTATAAACAATCTCTTTAGACTCGTAAAACAAAGTTTTATACATTGTAGCTTATTTTGTATTTAAGGTTACTGAGAACTAAAGCGGAGGAAATCATAGCGTCTGAAAGCATTTTATTCTGCGAATTTCTATGATAAGAATTCCTGCAAATGTTTACGTTTTTGTCACATTGAATCGTAGCTTATCAGTCGCCGTCTGACTTATGATGATGGGTCGGTCGTTCAGGTAAAACAAAATCAAGAAAACAAATATAAAATGGAAGGAATTTCTTTCTGTTCTGACATTTGTGGTCTGATAAAAAAGAGTCCGACAGGGAAAAAACCGTAGCAAATCCTTTCACCCGTTTTAAAGTTTATAGAAAAAAATCTTCGTCCTTAATACGGAGCCGACCTGGACGCCAGTGTCACATGTAAAATGGGTTACAAAAAACAGGCGACTGAAAACCAAGATCACTTGTGGAAGTAAAACTTGCTGGTAACTTTGGAGTAACAAAAGAAGTTCTTTATGGGATTTTGTAGATTTTGAGGTAAAAGTAACTTTATTTGAGTGTCAAATGTATTTAGCTCGTGTGAACTAATTGGGGACACTTGGGCCTACGGTTTAACGTCCTTATCCGAGAAGAAGGTGCCAGTTTGAAGTATTAGAGAAATATTTGTTTGTTTGCATTTTCCGAAAAAATTGGGTCGGTCGGGCGACGGGAAACGAAACATTTTATGGAGATGGCTAAGTCAGCGTGCATGGGAGTGATCAGCTAAACGTTCAGGTTGGCAATGTGTTATGTTTCTTTTTTTGGTTTTTAGCAGAGTGGGTGAAAGAAACGATGAGCCATCTAATCTATGACCATCTATCCCACTGCGACCAAATAACTTCTCAGCTTTTTGTTTGTCAATTCTATCGAATTTCCTAAACAAAAAGTCATTGTTTGACTTTTTACGTAGTTGTCGGCATGTAACTTTTGTCAACAGCGGCGATTTCTTTTCAGATATTAAAGGTTTAGGTTAACTTAGGTATTATATTAATTCGATCAACAATACATGACAAAAGTGCAACGCTAAACACTGCTGTTTCATAGCAACTGTGCCATGTGAACCATTACAATTGTTGTCATGCAAATATACTCTGTGCACGATTATTATAAATTCTCGAAACGGCGACGAAGCATGACAGCCAATTGTCTTTCTGAATAGAACTTTATATGAATATCTTTTCTTCGAACAGTACAGTCCCGCAGCAAATTAGCACACAAGAAACCAGCAAGGAAGTTCAATTAGTCTTTTGGTTACCTCTGTTTATTGTTAGAGAGCTGGGAAGAGAAGTTTTCTTAAAATGGAGCAAGTTTTGGCGCCCGTAAAATGCATTATAAAGGAGAAAGATCCGAACATCGATGTGCGAATTATCAGGAAAGATCGCTCCTTTCTCTACAAAGTTGAGCCCAGAAAAGTCCTGACCGTTCATAATGAAATGAAACATTGGAGATGTCCACAAGCTGAAGTCCGAAAACTTATTAACTCAGTGCTGGGGACAGGCGAATCGCAATCGCTCCGAGATACACAACAGGTTTGACACAAGATATTTTCACTATATTTTCCAGTAAACTTTTCTTTTGTCACATTCAGAATTAATTCCAAGCGTTTAAAGATTACACAACTAATGTGAGCACATGTGTATACAATGTCTTGTGCAATTATTTTTTTTCTGTTGGTAGTTGTGCAGTTTGGCCAGACTTGTTTGCTCGAAACATGAAAATTCTGATACATATTTGTATATTAAGAGGAACTTATTTTGTTAAACAACCTGGAGTCTTAAGCAGTTTATTTTAAAAAGAAGCAACATACATATCTTTACAGTCACAAAATTGGCGTACAGTTGAGTTGCGCAACGTCCCAAACAGAAAGAAGCTAAACGATTTTATTTAACAAAATTTTCTTTTTTACACTTTGGATTTCCGAAATACGTAAGTAATTCTTTCGATTGAAGCTCTCAAGAAGCATTACAAAACAAACAAAACCACAATGTCTTATCAACGGAATACAAGTAACATTTTCTCAGCATTTTCAGGATCTGGTGTTTCTACCAAATAATTCACACATGATGTTTTCTTGCACTGCTCTAAAATAATCTCGGAACGTTTTGGTTTGAACGACGCAAAAACGATACTTTAAAATGTATATTCAAAAAGTTTTCTAAACAAACTAAAAGTCTGTTTGTTCACACTTAGGTTGCCACGAGCAATGTATAGACTGGTTTAATGAGCGATATTATGCCCCGCGGTGCAGATGTTAGAACCCTTCTTACATATATTAAGTGTTATTCTGTTGCTTGATGGATTTGTTTGAAATTATTGTTTGCTCCCAAACAATTATTCTGAACTACATATAACAGCATAACAGCAAGTAATAGCAACCTGATTTCCAAACCGAACCGTTTGTCCACCTTTGACGTTTTCCATTTATACGCGTGGTCTGTCGTGGTGAGCGCAATCTTTAATTTAGTTATTTCGCAAATCGTCAGAGCCATAGCTATATCAGGCAGTTGCGTCGTCTATGGATTTTCCCCAAGTTTGTTTTTTTTGTGAAAGAAATCTTAGAAGTTCAGTTGAGACTGCACGTTTTGCTTTCATCTCAGATTGTTTCGCACCTGTTTCCATGCGGTATGCCGCAACGCCAAATCTTCATTCAATTTCTTCACCAGTGCACGAATATTCACGTCTAGACATACCCCGAGGGTCTGTTGTGAAGTTTAGTTAAGTTTGTAAAGCCAGCGTCACAATAGAACGTAAGAACAAGAGTAGCACAAGAAAATGGCTGACTTTGTAAAGCTACAAAACGGAAGTTAAAAGTGCAAGCGCACAAGAAATGGAAACTTTTGATTTCTCTCTATTACCAGTAAGGTAATGCAAGCGCAGCAAAGACGCATAACTAGCAAGGTTCATACTAGCCTGGGTTCCGTTCTTCCAGGCGCCTTCCTTTGGGGGCGCCGTCGTTTTACGTGTGAATGGAAATAACGCCACCACAAAGGCGAGAATTGAGCTTGCAGTTTACTTGCATTTTACTTGCATTTTACTTGCATTTTACTTGCGGTTTACTTGCATTTTACTTGCATTTTACTTGCATTTTACTTGCATTTTACTTGCATTTTACTTGTGTTTTACTTGCATTTTACTTGCATTTTACTTGCATTTTACTTGCGTTTTACTTGCATTTTACTTGCGGTTTACTTGTGTTTTACTTGCATTTTACTTGCATTTTACTTACATTTTACTTGCATTTTATAGCTTCATACTAGCTTTTACTCTGTTGCTGCTTTAAAAAAGTTAGATGGATTATGGATGTGGACCAGTTCATGAGATTCGTGCACGCATCAGAAACGTTTTGAGGCACATCAGCTGTAGTTTTCCTTCTATTAACCTTTGCAGGGCCTGCAACTCCATGCAGACATAATCCCTGAATCCTGAAGCCACAGACATGTCTGCGACAAGTAGAGACGATTTCGCTTGATCGTCCAATATTTGTTGTCATTGTATTGTCAAAGCAGCTTTTTGACCAATAAAATTTTGATGCGTGGTGAGTACCTGTGAGTACATCTGTGAATGTCACACCATCGTCTCATTGGTTGTATGTTTTTTCGTAATTGTTGCGACAACAGATTTAGCCAATCGCTAGCTTTTCCTATCATCGCATTGACATTATCATTGCATTTGCATCAATCTTTGGACAGTCAAGCGAAATCGTCTCTATTGCTCGTAGACAGGGAAGTTGAACTCACATCAACTTTCCTGATATGCTGACGAGAGTACATGGGTCAGCGTGCAATGTGAGTGACGGGCCTGCGGCAGATGTTCACTTATGTTGCAAGATAGTGGTGCCACTTGTAGGAGTGTCGGCGGCGACAGTGTCTTCTTGTGTCGTGGCAACTTTGTAAGCACGTCTGCAGTATATGTGAACCAGTCTTGGGAGTGTAATTGTACGATACATTTATTTGTTTGTCAATGAAACCATAATTGACCGTACCGTAAAAGAGATGGCGACTGGTACATTTACCCATAATTCGTAGCGCACAAAATCCCTAAAACAGCCTCATAAAAACGCACTGAAAGGTCATAAAGACTTCAAACCTAGCATTCGCAATGTTTTTAGTACAGGGACGAATTTTGCGAAAATAGATGACTTTCTATGTGCCTATTCGTTATGTTAGGTTCGCAAGGTATTGTGGTTAAATGTACAGCCGCCATCTTTTTTAGTACCAATTTTGGGTCAGGGTGTAGAATTTATAGGTTGAGGATGCAAAGCTGCTTTCAATTTGGAGAGAAACTGAGTTAGTCAATGTTGGAATGTCCTAACTGTGTATATCGTTCTGTCCATTGTAGTATCAGTCACGACCAAACACAGCCGCGTCGTACAAGATTCAATCTCCGCGTTACACCTCAACACCCGACAAACCCAGCCGCTACAGCCCCTCACCCCCACCCTCACGGGCACAGAGTGCCACTGTCAGGGAAAACTCATCGCCGCAGCGTGTGGGCTCTCCGCGGACAAGATCGGCGGGTTCACAGACAAGGTAAGAGCGCGCATGCGCGTTACAAGACCTGGTGGAGTCGGCCTCACTCAATCTTGTTCCCAGAGCCCGCGTTCTCTTAGGTCTGCGGCAAGGAACGAAGGGCTTTCGGATTAAGCACGAGCCAGCGCATGCGCAAACCGCCGCTATAGCGGCCCACAGAAAATAAATATTCCCTATAAGGTAGTCCTCAGATCGCGAACTGGCTCGTTCTTTATTCCAGAGTCCTTCGTTCCTCGCCGCAGGCCTAAAAGAACGCGGGCTCTGAAAACGAGATTGGTTCTCACTAGGAAAGAGTAGGAGAGCAAGAACGAGCGAGTTACTAAACACGTAGTGTGGGTGAATTATACGGTAAATAACCAATCAGAAGCCAGTATTTTTTGTGGATGTGCTATTACAACAAAAATACAACGCATCATGACTGTTTATTGTTTATTGCGCCCACTTTGATTTCAGAATATATTTCACCGTTATAGCTATCAACCACCCGAGGATAAAGACAAATCTGTAACACAATTGGATGACCATATAATACTGATTTTGTTTTCTCGCAGCCTTCGTCGAGCGTGCAGCGCAGGACTGGTGCGAGAGAAGCCTCCAGGTCCACCGTCACGGCCCAGTAAGTAATGGTTCGATTGGACAGGAGATGGGATGGGAAGGAAGTGGATGGATAGGATGTGGCGTGATGGTATGGGTATTGGGATGTCACGTGATTAAAGCTTCCAAAGTGCTTGATGCTCGGCTTAATACCTTTTATGCCAGAAGTAAATAGGTTATGGAGGGAACGTACTAAAATGGTTTCGTCTTGAGAGTTTGTCCAGGCAGGGATGGTTAACTGCCTATCTTGACATGGCAGGCTCAGACCTTGCCCATTGCTCAGTAAGCGCTTCTTGCTCCTTGTATGTAGTTATTGTTACCATACGTTCGTGGCCAAATCGCACTGATATAAATATTGCAGCTGGTTTACACGCACAATTTGAAGTTGCGGCGCGAACGCGAGAAAAATTGCAGTTGAAATATGATCGCGACAAATATTGCATCAATCGTTGCTAGTGTAAACAGGCCTTAAAGGGAGAGTATCACGGTATAGCACATGCGTGCTTAATGTCTCTTAAATACAACAAAAAGGAGTGTTACATGCCATTGCTAAATATTATCCAACTGAAACAACGTTTTGGAACAAAAGTCCTTTGATTAAGCACGTTCGACGGGATCTGATGCATTTGCGGGCTATTTCAATAATTTGTTCTCCGAGCCGACAGTAAACAGTACTTACAATCTGCTTCAATCGCCTTCTAACTGAAAACAGGCCATCCGACCAAATAGTATACTGGGAAACACAGGTTTATATTCGAGTTGCTCAAATTAGCCATTATTTTTTAACATATATCTCGTTTTTGTCGGATTTAAGAGACGTTGCATACGCATGCGATATGCCGTGATACTCTCATTGTAATGCCTACGTATTGCCACCGTGCAGGTTCTTCTCACAGTAGCCACAGTCGCACATTCACTGCTCGTAGCTCCACGTGCCGACCAGACGCCATGTATCGCCAGGAGGGACTGCGCACAGCCACCAAACTCAACCGCCCTCCCAGCCACGTGCACGAATGCGACTACCATGCCGACAATAGGTCCCAGTCAACCGCGTCTCGACTTGACTGTAAAACACCCACTAGGTAAGGAACTGGGACTATCGTAGCACGAAGTTCGCGTAATGTTTTTATATGCAGTTAATCGATAATATAAATGTTTATATCAAAATATATTTTATAGAAGTTTGAAAATCATGAATTTTAGCAGGAAATGATTGAAAATACTATTCTGTTCTTGCATTAGTGCTATTGACAGAACGCCATTGCTAACTGGTGACAATTCTCTCACCAAGAAGCCTTGAGAACGAGCGAGTCGAATAAGTCTAAATTTGTAATTGTTTTTAAAAATGATCAGCGGGAATTAAATGAATAAAACTTTCAACTTGAATTTGTCTGTTTAACAGAATAAATAATGTGCGCGTGTTTTTGTCCGATTTATTTCTTTATCGCTTTTCTCTTCCATCGAACCTGTTTTGGTTTCTTGTATGAATTGAAATCCGGTGAAAGTCCTTTTACGTAATCGAGACTGATTACTGATAAGTATTTATAGAGCAGATGTTTTGAAGTATTTTACCCGGAGTTTTAATAATTACTTTAAGAATTAATTAAATGTAAAGACAAAGTTAAAGTCGAGGTATGAGGGCATATTTTCCGAAGGAAAACCTGTTTTAAAATGCTAACAGGAGTGTTTCTTGAAGAAGAAAAATAAACAGAGAATCCGTCACGATTGCTCGTCTGAATTTTTATCAACTTCAGTGCTTGGCAAACCAAATGTTGAAAGACGTCTGTTTACAAAAGCACCAAATTAACATGACATATCGTCAATAGACTTTGTTATCCCATGTCAAATTAAGATTCATGATTAAGATTGTTCGTGTTATGGAAACCGCGGTATTCTGCTCGGATCAGAGATATCAACTTCTAGCGGTTTCCTTCGTTTATTGAATAACAAAAAGAAATCTCGCCTTGCCTACGAGAATTTTGCAATATTTTCTAAAATAGGACGGAGGTAAGTAGAGTTTAGAAAATACATAGATTGAAATTGGTGAAATTGCCACTCAAGACGTTAATTTTAGTGTTATAGTCAAGGCGGCACATGAAAGCCAGCATCACACTTTACTCGTTTTTGAACTGTATCTTCGAGTTAGTATGGAGCTTAGTATCTACCTGAATACTGTGATCGTTCTAAAATTTGGAACTTGTTCGGTGCAATATTAAATTTTCTACCTCTGTTTAACTCGAACTATCAATATACAATTCCGACTGTTTACGCCGTATTTGTGTTTTGAGCGTATAGAAGGTACAAATTTGTCGCCGTTTATCAGCTGTTAGCATGTTTGTCGAATTTAATGTGCAATATTCAGTGGGTGAGTTTTATTGCGTTTTTCAAGGTTTTAGTAAAAAATTCTGTGATCGTGCCAAAATGCTTCAGTGATAGTACTGAGACCATAAATTATTCAGTGTTTATCATCAGTGTTTGTTCTTTCCTGTATCGTAGCAACGATTGCACTGAATCGCGGAGAACACACTGAACTCGTGAGATTAAACCTAAAGCGTAGGCTACCATCCTCGGGACCCATGCGCTGTCCGTCAGGCGACAGAGTAAAGCAGAGCGAGATTGGTGCCAAGGATGGTACACTACTAGACTAAGAGGGGTGGGATGGGGTGGTGTCTACAACAGCGCTTCAGACCTAAGCCTGCCAACAGGCTCATCAGAGCGCCCTCGGTTCGATTTCACGCCACGCACATGTGAGCCCATGCGCACGCTTGGTTTAAGGTCAGGAGTTCTCCAGGGCCCAGTTGTTCGAAAGTGGGTTAAGCTTAACCCAGGGTTAAAATTTTAACCTGCTGTTTGGTTTACTTCCTTGTAGACTGATTTGGGCTGACATGTTGGACTCATATAATTTAGTTTCTGAGTTACGTCAAGACTACTTAGTAGATACCGTTTTACGTATTCCTAGATGAAGAAATTTCCATTTGAAATCTGGCTTAACCCTGGGGTAAAGTTAACCTACTTTCGAACAACCGGGCCCAGGGTGATACGGTGGGATAAGGTTACTAGTATAGGTGGGCGACAAGTTCCTAAAATTCTCGCAAAATATGGTTCCTACTCGAATTGTTTGTAAACTCTAGAACGGTACGGTGCTCGGTTGTCGTATTCATTAAATTTTACAAATCAGCAATCGCATGCTGGTGCATGCATGCAAAGACCATTCGACACCACTACAACCCTTGATAGCTTTATATGTTAGCAGCAAGATCTTAAATGTGATGCGCTCCTTTATTGGAAGCAAAAAAGCCTGCATAAAATAGATATATGACATATATGTAGAGCTTTGACCACTAGTATAGTTGCCTAGTTCTGTAAGTACTGCAGCTTCTGGTTTACTGACGAAAACTGCCCATAAAGTAAATAGCCTAACTACATGTAGTACTTGGGCGTAAGAAAGGTGCAGTCGCAATACTGAATTATTTTTCGTACTCCCAATTTTGTTTTATACCCTCATCAGATATTTTATGGTGGATCAAAACGACAGTGATGCCTCACATAATTACCTTTCTACAAACTTCAAGCTTGACGCCGAATCTTGCACTGCTAACGTTGCGTAGTGTGAGAGAGATAGAAAGTGGTTCTGAAGCAAGTGACGTTAACTGACTTTATACAATAACAATTGCATGTCCCGCTCCATTAATTGAACTTCCTGTAATTATAATCTGTTATCGGAGCTTACAGAGGAGGGAATGATCCGGAAAACTGTTTTTTCGAGTAGTGTAATTATGTAGAACCGTTGGCTTGAAAAAGTGTTTTATTTTTATATAATAGCAGTATAGTCATCCAATCATACATTTATTGAACTTCGTGTGATCTATAATTGGAGCTTAAATAAAAGTTAACACGTTCAAACTCAGTGAGCATAGTGAATTCGGTACTCTGCCGCACTTATCAGACCTTATTAGGCAATGCAGTGTGAAACAACAGAAAGTATGCTAACAATGTTTTGACGTCTTGTTTAACGACGAGATATGGATTGTAAAAGACATACTGTTTACAATTTGAACCTAAGAATTTTCCTAAAAGACATGAAATTAATAGTTACTGGGTATCCGATGGAATTATTTCGCAATATTACAGAAACATTACAGAAAAATATTTCATGAACAGTCCGTCCCCAACCGTCTCATCCACATGCACTTTCTCTCTAGAGATATTCAAAGTGACTATAATTAGCAAAGATAGACAATTGAAAACTTTATAACGGTGTACCGCCCTTTGCAATGAGGCGGTGTCGTTTATGTTAGCTGGTCAGGAATAGAAACAAAGTAGTTTTTCCACCAATGTTGGTACTTTTTCTTATAAAGTAGCGCAAGTTGGTAGCAGGTACTGAATACTGTCATTGTGAGACTTATTATACCAACACACTGAGAAATTAACAAGAAAACACGACAAAAAAGTTTGGACTTCCTGTTTACCGCCAATATTCCAGTGCATTCTTTCTTTTGTTGCCGCTGTCATTCAAAAGGATAACGCCCTTTGGGTAACGACAAAGTAATCTTTTGAAAGTGCCACACAAACACTTCGAAAATTGTTTAGAAGAAATATGGCGAAATGTTCGCAGTTATAAAGTCATGCGATGTTATATAAATGTCGGTCTATGGCGCGTCGTTAATAATATTAATCGCTTGAACTCATATGACAAGAAATAGCTGTACCGCATTTGCGTGAGTAAACATAGAACAAACCTTAGCGTTTTTTTATCGGGAAAAGTTTAGCAAACTTTGTTTATTCCGTGATGATTTTTGGTGGAGGCAACGGAATGAAGTGGCATGTGGTGTTGTCTCGTGCATTATACAATCTTACCAGTATTAAATCAAACAAATGAGACTGAATAAAGTTTGAATTTCGTGTTTCATCTCCAGTGAGTCTGCAGTTAGTGTGCAGGGTCAAGAATTTGAGAGGGTGGACTTTGTGTAATAGTGTCAATCTGGAGACAAGCCAAACGTTATACAATTGCAGTTATGTATTTTATGTAGAAATACAAAATGTAAAATTACACTGTTCACTAAAATAAACTAGAATAATGTAGCTGTTATTGCAGGCTGTTCATTTCTTTTCATGGAAGTGTTGATTATGGATCCCACAAAGTTCAATGAACGTATGATTGTATGACTATAATGCGATTGTGTAAAATAAGACACCTTTATCACTTGCCAGACAATTTATTTTTCCCTCCTGTCATTTGCATAGGTCTGAATTCACCTGCTGAGGCCTCTTTTGAACTTACTGTCACGTTAGGTAATGGGGGAGGAGTCAGTGGATTATGATCTATCCGCTGATTCACAATTTGATTTCACACAGTCAACTCGCCTAAACACATGAGTAAATGAGAGAAATAGCAGAATAAAATGTAAGAACAAGACTTCTGATGTAAGTTTCAATTTATGCTCAAAGTGAAGTAAGCGATCAAAAATCTGAAACATCTTCACTGACGTGCACTTGTTCTGCTTTTGACAGGAAGTTGAACCGACCATGTGAGCTGCCGTCATAACAATGGTGTGTATATATAGAGGCATGCACGTCAGTCAACTTTGTTGTTATCATTATTATCCTGAATAATGGCTGAGTTTTTGATAGCAACGTTTTCGTGTTATTACGTTTGGAAATACATGCCGCCGCACATGAATTTATTTACTGCAGTTTCTTGCAAGATATGTAATGAAGTATACAGTCTAATGCAATATTTTCTGTATTTCTTTGGGTATTTTCAAATAAAACTGATACAATTTTCGGGAATTCAAAATTATTACTCGGGCTACGCACGTGGTGCGGCCCGAGTTATAAATTCGGTCTCTCTTCATGCCTGAAATCGACATTCTTGCGTAATCACTTCACAAGGGGAGGAGAATAGTCCATGACACTGTCAGTTGCCGTGAGCTTCAAGGGAGTATTGAATCAGTGAATTTGGGCGATTTCAAACATACAAATTCGTAATCTCCCCCGAAGTTGGCCTTATAGTAGTGATACCCCCCCCACTGTAAACTTCGGCATGATCGGAATGTGATAATGAGGTGTTAATTACCCCTAATGAGGTGTTAATTACCCCTAGGGGGATGTTAATTGCACCGTTGGGGATCTGCCTATTGTGTGAAATGTGTTAACGATACCATGGGGATCTGTTACATGTCTAGTAATGAGAGGAACAGGAATGTTAATTGTACCTCTGGGGATCTGCCTATTGTGTGAATGTGTTAATGACACCCCAAGGGGATGTGCTACATCAATAGTAATGAGAGGAACAGGAATGTTAATTGCACCCTTGGGACCAATTATACATATTAATGAGAGGAACAGGAATGTTAATTGCACCCTAGGGACCTATTGTACATATTAATTGG